>JAMKCH010084133.1:0-28466 GCA_023653785.1 Ophioderma brevispina
GAGCGCAGGTATTGGATATAACTCACACTCAGCATACTGCTGTGTGAGGATTTTTTATTGGGCAAAAGATAATTGAACGGTTGCCCTTCCTGATGTCAATACAAACAGTTTTCAGTGGTGAGGCTGCCATTGGGCAAACCACACGACCATGCAAGCAGCATGTGCTGGATGGCGGCCATTAGCTCTCCAGAGCCGATGCCCTTGTAGGTAGATCTTCTTTTTCATTCTAGCAGGTAACCAGATACCCTCCTCATCGATTCCTTGAAACCCGATGGGGGTGTCGGGTTAGCCGCCGACAAATCGGAATTGGTATGACCTGCGAAAATGCTATGGCTCGCGTATGGGATGCAGAAACTAAATAACGCAAAATGGGAGGAGTCTGTACTATGTAAAAGTGGGCAGATATAGTTGTAGAGATTGCACACAGGATAGGTACCCACACTCTAAACTGTTTTTAACATTACTTGAAATGGGGGCTCCACTCCGGATGAGACATCAAGTCAACTGCCTCACTTTGATTTGGCCATCCATGGTCAGGTGGCCATATGCCGGTGCATTGATAAAAAGTTTCTCATACCACATTGCCAATTGCCCCTGCACCACAGCACAGGAACAACTCCAAACCTTCATTCTCCAAGAGCAAACAAAAATCATTTTTTATAAGCACTTAACACCGTAAACAGTCGTAAAGCAATTGTTGACAGTTATTATTACAATGCCTTCAGGAAATTCATCACAAATCATTTACTTTATCAAGGTGGCTGCTCAAAGACATGCCTTGCAAGCACACAAGCCTATCAGCCACCTAGCCTTTCCTATAACAGCTCATCGGATTTCGATGGGTCAATGAGGCAATCCAGATATAAGTATCTTGCCAGGACACAAATTGGTGACCACAGCGAGGCATGAACTCATATTTAATGATAATGATCACCAATCCTGAACATTCTCCAATAGACCACACATGTCTCATAAAAAAAAAAACGTTACAAGTCTCATTTTTTTCCCAAAAAACAATTAATGATGAGGAATGTACTGTCTGGATAAATAGTCAACATTATGGACAACTTCATCAGAATCTTTAACACACAAATTACCAACCATCAAAGAGGAAAACAGCCAACTGAAGACCAATTATACTGCTGCCTCTCATCCTTTTGTGCTTGCTTCACCAAAGTTGAAATCCAAGTCAAAGTTGGGGTGGATGCATGATGAACAGTATAATTTAAAAATTACCTCGCGGGTCGGGTCCCGGACAAGAGTGACGTCGCCGTCGCGGTTTGTAAGGGGGCCAAAGGTAAATGAGGTCACCCAACATGTCACCCCACCCGAAACCTTCCTTTCCACCAAGTTACAGTTTCATAGCCCTTACAAAACTCATACGGCATGCATATATTCAGGGTTAACATTTTGACCACAGATGACACACCCACAATACACACACAGATACAGACATTACAACCACCTGAGTAATCCTATGTGCCTTTGGAATTCTTGCAGACGACACAAAAAAAAGTTGTTACACTTGGTATGGTTTATGCGCCATGTTTTATGTATTTAACATTGAGTATGCCTTAACAAAAATATACAGCTGTCGTCCACAGAGTTTTTTATGATGAATGTTGAGATACTTTATGACAATGTTGGACAAATGACAAAAAAATTCAAGAAAATTTTATCAGGGTATCATTCAATCACCGATAGCATCTACAGTATTATTCCAAACTGTACAATAGGCTTTACCTAAATCAATAAATTAATCAGTTTCAGACACATGTTCACTTGTATTAGTTATGTGTACAGCGGTTGTATCCTGCGTTAAATATATCAAACATGTCAAAAAATTAAAAATATTAAAAAAAAAAGAAAGAGGTAAGAAGGAACACACGAGCATTCCTACCGAAGTCCGAATTTGTTTAAGTCACAAAGATGCAATCCACTACTAAACCAATTAATAACAAAGACGGGGTTACTTTCGATTTTGAATGATTGAGCAATTGCGATGACCTCATATTTTTATTATTTTGTAATTTTCCAAACACTTTTAAAAACGTTTGCATTTTTCAAACACACTGTCAAAGTTTGTTTGTGTTTGAGTTTGTTTTGTCTTGTTTTGCACCGGGGATTCACTTTTCCGGCACACACCGTAACACGCCTTACATCTGTGTTTTCGATGGTGCGGATCAGTAGAATCGGCCTTTTACTCCCTGTCTTTGATATGGTAATTGTCGAAACGTATATCCTTTCCACAATCTAATTATCCAAAGTTGTTGGACATATTATTTGACAAGTACGTTTTGCAAGGCACATACAAAATCGGTACTTTGCACCTATCTACACCCTATATAAACAAAGTATACTCACCAAAATTTTGTAGTGTTTCTTATTTTATTACATGTATACTTACGAAGATCCAACTAGTGCATTTTTTGTGCTCAAAAAAGCCATCAGACACCCCTAATGCCACATACAATTTTGTTTGCGCCCATGGCTAGTAGCGGTCCCACGCTTAGCATTGGTACGCCCAACCCATATGACGTCCTGCCGACCAGAATCCTTTGCTCATTTTTGTTACCTTCCCCAAGGCTCCACTTGCGGGGACGGGCCTGGATGAGGGCTTACTAGTTGGATCATTCGTAAGTATACATGTATAAAATAGAATAACTTCACAATTTTGTGAGTATATTCTATTTCATCCATTTATACATTACGAAAATGATCCAACTAGTTGCTATGACTGACCACACTGGTCTCTAGGTGGAGGAAGTGGACCCGGTAGTCTCAGTAGTAGCGGGGTTTCTCGCAGTGTTCTTTATGGAGCTTTAATAATTTTGCCCCATAGTTATAGCCATATACATAATTACATGAATAGTATATCATAAAACACATCAATATCAAGGTACAGATAAGTATACCGGCAATCCTCACCTTAGAGGATATTATTATGATGCATGGCATCCCTCCTCTTACTCTCACACTGCTTTGCTGCAACAGGAGGTTTTGCCACGAGTTTGGTTACTAGTAAGGACGTCCTACATATAAATATTTGAAATGTAGTAGGCGTCCTCCATCCTGCTGCTTCAATAATATCAGAAAATGTTCCAATCCTAAGTGAAAAAGCCAAGATGGCCTGACTTCTTATTTCATGAGCATGAGGGTTACGGGCGAGGTTACTGTCCAGTGACGACGCTTTCACTTTTAAAGCATCAGAGATGATCGAGGAACGTGACCCAGCGTGATAAGTTTGTTTGTTAAGCTTGCAGGTTTGTAAGGTTTATTGTAGTTATAAAGAGGGAGTCAGGACAATTGAAGACTCATAGATTTCCTCAAAAGGCAGTGCGGTGGTAATAATGTCGTAGAGCTCTGACTGGACATCAGCGTTTATCCTCAGGAGCACCAGTAACACTGGGTAGTTTTGGAAGTCTATTGGGTGAGGTGCATAACTGAGTGTCTGAGTTTAGCCCCCCCCCCCCCCCCCCCTGAAACCAGCAGGAGGAAGAAGAGTAACATTGTAAGAGTCCGAGAGCTCATTAACTTTTTGCGGGGAGATAAAAGCATGATTTTCGGAACACTTCTGTAGATAATAGAAGCGGCCATAAGGAGGAATTCTGTCTTTCTTGTCAAGTCAAAGAGGAAAAAAAGGGTGGCTTGGCCAAAGGTTTTCAAACGGTCGCCAGCTACTTATTGGAGGACTAATGGAAGATCCCAAGAAGGAGTGAGATTCCGAATAGTTGGACGTTAATTTAACATTCCTTTAATGATATTCGAGAGACCATATCTCTCTAATCAGGTCCGGGCTATCATGGATCGTAGAAATGGCAGACAGGTAGGTCCTAATAGTCGACGGCTGGAGATTTTCTTGAAAAAGAGACGTCAGGAAGTTAGCAGAGTTCCTACAGAGGCAGTATGAGGATCAAACCTTATGTTTCTTGCACCAGACATTGAAACGTCGAAGGCGGTATTGTCGATTATGGAGGAAGTAGACTTCCTTCGTGCTCCCGTCGCCAGGGAGGCAGCTTCTTCTGAACAGCCCTTTGCGTTGGAAGGCGAGCTTGAGAGAGATGCCACACAGACAAGTGTAGCGATTTAGCCTTTGGAGCGCCACTCTTGTTTCTTCCATCCACCAATAGATTTTGCATAAAGGAATCAGTCTTGGATGGGTCTTCCAGCACATGACTGACCAGGCCTTCAAAAACCAAACCGGACATGGCCAAAATGGGGCTACAGCAGCATCTTGCATGACATTGATTGCTGAAAACTTCGTTCAGTATTTTGCCGAATTGTTATCGGTGGAAAGGCGAAATGCAATCAGGTTCTACCAACTTATGGTAAAAAGCAGTCCTTCACCCAGGCTTTCTCGTTTTCCAGCCACGTGCAGTATTTTGGGAGTTGGTGATTTTGCTGTTCGCAAACAGATCTTACCAGGCTGAAATGTTTTGAACAATCATCTGGCATATGCGGCCGTTGAGATGCCCACTCCACGGTTGATCCGAGTAAGCTATCATCTTGGTTGATTTCCATTGGGAAAAAAGACTGTCTGCGATAGTTTATTTGACTCCTGGGAGATGTTCCGCCTTGAGGGTAATTAAATGATACCGGCATCAAGAGAGGAGGCGGATGATTGTAGTGCACATGAGGATACTCGTTGGCCCTCCTTGGTGATTTAGTAGGCAACCACAGTGGAATTGTCTGATTGATTTTCACGACTTCCAAGAATCGATTTGTTTGAACTGCTTTAGAACGTGGTAGACTGCTAGCAAATCTTGGACATTATGTGTGAGCTCCTTATCACTTGGACCATTAACTCCCTTTATTTGGGGATGATCTCATGTATGCTCCCCATCCTGTATTCGAAGCATCTGTTGTTATAATAAATTGATGAGGAGCTTCCTGGAACTTCTTTCCCACCATAAGATTCTTCGTGTTGCTTTAACCCATCGTTTAGGTGTCTTCGCAATCTTTGGCTTTAACTGTACTTGACGGTTTAGATCGTGATGGCTAGTCTCTGTAGTTAACTCGCGGTTGTAGCTGGAGAAGTCTAATCCTCAATCTGCAGAAGGGTAGTAGGTCTACCAAGCTTGCTAGCATCCCTAAGCAGCGGAGCCATAATGAAGCCGGGGGGGGAAAACTTCCTTTCAGATGAGCAGGATACAAACCCTCAAGCTTGATGAAATTCTCTCTTCTGTTGGCAAAGCTTTGGCTGTTTTCAAGTCCAAAATCCCTCCTAGGAAACTCGGTTTCGGCTGGAATAAGACTTGATTTTTAGGTTTATCATTAAAAGCCCAGCTTTTCACCGTATTCATAAACCAAAGTTAACTGCTTTAAACAGACTTGATTTGCTGGGCTACAAATCAACCAATCGTAGAGATAGACGAAAATTGGACGCCCCTCTTATCAGATGTTTGCCCACTGGCTACTAGTCTTGTAAAGGTAAGGGGAGTAGTTGAAGTAGTGAAAGTCCGAATGGCGAACTTGCGAATTGAAAAGATTGGTTGTCGAATCTGAAGCGAAGCATTTTTGATGAGGAGGAGGAAAAACTTGGAACATGGAGGGTAGGCTCTTTTAAATCAATTGGTCGACGCCGAACCAGCCTCTTCAACTCTTTGATGACGGCTGAAGGGTTTCCATTCTGAAATGTATTGGTCGAAATAAATCTGTTCAGAGGCTAGATTATGATAGGTCGGAGGTCTCCTGTTTTCTTCAAAACAAGTAAAAAAAACCAATTGCTATAATCAATAATCCTGACCAAGCTTTTTTTTTTTAGAAAAATTGCATTCTTTCTTAGCAATTCTCACTTCCTTCTTAATATCTCGCCTTTATTAAAGTCTCTATTGGCATAGGCATATTGCAGAATCTGACTTTTCATCGGCGGAAGATCGTGAAACTCCAAATGGTAACCTTCTCAAATAGTTCTAGTGATCCATTGATCCGTGGTTATCGATCGCCACGCCAGGAGGAAAAACTCAGACGGCCCCACCCCCCCCACTGGGATCATAGGTAGGTAGGAAGTCAATTGTACTTTCCTCCCCTACTCGCCCACGTCTGGGCCTCTACGTCTGGAGTAGAAAGAATAGCTTCTGAACGTATAGCGCCTCTATAGTGGGACTTGCTATCTTTAAAGGCATATTCCGACTTCCGAAGGCAACCTATATTCCCTCTTTGGCAGGACCCCTAATGGAGGCGGAGGACCTTTTGCGGTGCATCATAATATAAGGTGCTTGTATACTATTAAGGTCATATTTGGAGGAGGCCTCTGGACTTGTTCTATTAGACCTCTTGGCAGCTTGATCTGCAGCCTTACACGTTCTTCTTCCTGAGAGGCGAAACTAGACCACTGTCCCTCCAAAGAGATAATTTCTCTGGGAGCCGTTAAGGAGAACGTTCTTTTGGCGTAAAATTCCAAGCTCAACCAGCATTCTTTCTTCATTAGAGACACTAACTGGCGTAAGCAAATCTTAGTGAAAAGCTCTGCAGAAACGTGATGAAGATCTCTAATAGTAAAAAAGCATCTCTCAATAGCTTTATTAGACAGCTCTACATTAGATCAATAACCCGGTCATAAGGTGGCTAAGAGACAATAAGGCTACCATTGAAGTTTCATTCCATCACGAGCGATCTGTCCCAAATGGCGGGAGATCGGCCCCGTCTCTTGCCCGCATTCCATGAATCAACTATATGGACAGGTTCCTTATGTCTCTTAGAAGAAGCAACCGCCTGCAACACCATAATGGGAGGGCATGGCTCTGGCTTGCATAAAGTCTTCTCACAGATTTCATTGTATCCAGCAAGGTCTAGGACCAAAGGTCAGAGAAAGAATATTTATCTTCCTCACCTTGAAGGGAAAGGCTTCAGGAATCCATCTGAGAAGGGGGATTCTTTCCTATGATAATCAGTCCAATAGATTCGAAACCTTATCAATAGTCTTGTTCTTTAGATGTCCATAACAGGAATGACTAGCGCTCACTACCTGTTTTTCATAATCTTTGCGGCCAAAACCAAGGTCCCGGAAAAGTTGTAGAATCTTGAGGAGTAGCAGACAGAATAAACATTTCAATCCACGATGAACAAAACAGCTGCCAAAAAAAGGTGCAGCAAAATCTAGAGATAGGTATCGTAGGTCTTCAAAGTCTTCCGTCAGAAGGAGTCAAACTCGGAATAAGGAGCTCCAAATATTGTGGGACATTTCTCTTCAACTTCGTATCTCAAACAGATAAGAAATCTGAAAAAATGCTCACTAGTGCGCTCTTGACTTGAAGTACCTTGACTAGATTGTGAAACGCATGGAGTAGCATCAGTCGATACTGGTTGAGTAGTTTCGGTTGCTTGACTCGAGGAGTAAACCACGGTAGGAGCAGGAATCAGGTTAGGCTCATTTCTGTGATGAATCACATTAGTGATTACAAGAGGATAATCCTCTATCCAAGTTATCAGATTAGCACCTGCGGGATTCGTACTTCCATGTTGCATGGCGGACTTCTCTTTATCATCAGAAACAGATAACTCCAGTCTTGGAGTTAAATAACTTTATCATAGGCTTTGAATAGAGTTATCAGAGACCATCATCAACTTAGATCTTTCTTGGAAAAGACCAATATAAGCGGCATTCACTTCACCAGAGAACGAGTCGTCTAGAATCAGTTGCCGAGGCGAAGCCACGAATTATTCCTTGATAAACAGTCTTGAGTTAATGGACATATGAGAGGACTTTTCACTATGTCTTGAACTGAAGAATCTTTCCGGTCATGGGACTTTGACCGATGACGTGGAGAAGTACCCGAAGGAGAGCCTCAGATCTTCGGTTAGTCAGGCTAGAAGAGTCATGTTGCTTTCTCTTACTACTTGAATGAGACTTTATAGACGGAGCGGAGAAGGAGAGGGAAAGTATTCTGAGGCAACCAGAGCACCCTATCTGGAAAAAGACGCACGGCTGCGACGGGCTGTAATGTCCCTCAGAAGAATCCCTTTTCGACCACACATATTCAAAATCTTTACTTCTCTCAGAAGAACTTCTTTTACGGTGACTATCACTGGATTGCTTGCGTATGGGATGCGATCTCTGGAAGGATGAGCGACGTCTACAGGAAATAGAAGAATGATCCTTATCCTTTCTGCAAACCCCAGATAAGCGAATCGGATGGAGGAGAACCCTTTCTGGAAGCATGACGACGGATGATGGTAGATTGGGTAGATGGTTATAGCCGACGGAGAGAGAAACAAAAACAGCTGAAAGCGAAGAACGGCGCCGACGGTTGAATAGGCGGAGACCGGAAACACAACTTTAACAAAACTTTAACTTTCTTGGAGTCGGGGAGGAATGGACATAGGTCTGACTCTCGTTGAAAGAATAACTACTCCGTCAATATAGCAGGATGTTCTTTAAATAAGTTTCATGGCTTGTCGGTACACCATCGGTCAACAGCGGCGGGCCCTAGTTGGAATAAACTGAGTCACCACCACGGACGAGATGCACGGCCGTCAGGAGGAAGTGAAGCCGACTCTGGAATAATCTCTCTCTCATTTACTAGCTCTATATCATCGTCACGGCAAAGCACCACAGCTATACGGAAATCGACCGATCCCGAGTACCACCGGTTTGGTACCCTTATCAATAAATCTATTATTCATCAAATAGGGTTTAACAACGGTCGTTGAGATTCACTCGCCGACGCAGACATGGAAGTCGCCCCCCTCATCTCATTATAATACACACCATCGTAGAGGTTCAACGGCGCCGGTGGACTGAAGTTTTTTATCATTCCCTCCCATGGGAATAAGTGCCAGCCTGAGTGGTTACGGTATGTGAATCATCATGAATTGAGGCAGGAAGTTCTTCCCATTGATTAGACTGCAAGGTCGTCGGATCACTTGAATGAATGAGCGTCAAAAAGCCATGGCTGGATTTCTTTAGACTTATAATTAGGCGGCACCGTCGGACACTCAACCGTGAAAATTCTTCAAAGTCATGTGAAAGGAAGGGGTGGATTGACAAGCCAATCGCGAAATAATCACTTAATTCCACCTGGGTCACTTAATAAATGGCCCCTTTCTCTTGAATAACTGCAGTAGTGGCTGGACGGGTTAGCACTATAAAATGTCTGGACAGCCTCCGATGGCCACCCGTCGTAAACACGCCTGGAGACTAAGATTCAAAGGTAGAATTTGTGTACTCTTGAACTTCTATAGGGAGACTGGTCGGGGTAGAGACTACGGCGGATGAACCGGAGGGGATTTGGCCCCCCACCGAACGGGAGTAGAAGGTATAGTCTTAGCCTTAGCCTTATGTCTTATTAATTTCCTCCATATATACATCCAATTAATCCAAAGTACTTCTGAATCTTCAATACTGACCACCCTTTGTGAATGTTACAAGGACATATCTTGTACACTTTCTCCATTTCACAACATAGCTCATGCGGATCTTGTCCTGTCTTCGAAGGAGAAACTCCTTGCCATGCTATGAACATATTCGTATCAACTCCGGTGGATTCAGTAGTCTGACAACATCAAGAAGAAAGAAAAATACACGTCGCGGTTCTCGTAACGAACTAAAATCCCCCTGCGGGAGCGGTTTAAAAAATTTTTAAATAAGCAGCTGCAAATACCCCCCTTAAACCCAAAAATCCCAATTGAACACCCAACAAACCCACCTTTTTTAAACCCTCGGCAAACCCCTCAAACCTGTGCAACCCACCTTAAAACCACAACAAGCCCCCGTAAGCCCAGACATACCCCCCTTAAACCCGGACAACCCCTTTAACCCGGACAACCCACCTTAAACTCCAACAACCCCCCCCCTTCTTCTTAAACCCGGGACAACCACTTTAAACCCGGGATCAACCCACCGTTAACTCCAAACAATACCCCTTAAGCCCAGACAACCCCCCTTAAACCCGGACAACGCATTGCAACGTTCCGCGCAATGCATGCACGCGCATGCACGCGCATGCACGTGCATGGTGCCACGTATGCGCATGAATAAGCGGTGTATGGCCCACAAAACCCCTTAAAACCCAAAAACCCCCCTTAAACACAAAAATCCCCTTAAACCCAACAACCCCCCTCTAAACCTGGACAACCACCCTTAAACCAGTGTGCCAAACCCACTTAAAACCACAACAGCCCCCCTTAAGCCAGAACAACCCCCCGTAAACAGGGACAACCCCTTTTAAACCCGGACAACCCACATTTAAACCCCAAACAATCCCCCTTGAAACCCAACAAACCCCTAAAGCTGGGACAACCCCCCTTAACCCGACAACCACCATAAACCTGGACAAACCCCCCTTAAACTCGTGCACCCACCTTAAATAACAACAAGCCCCCTTAAGCCCAGACAACCCCCTTAAACCCGGAAACCGTTTTAACACCCGGACAACCCCACCTTAAACCCCGACAACCCACCTTAAACCCCAACAATCCCCATGGAAGTCCGGCAGACACCCCCCTTAAACCCGGAAACCCCCTTTAAACCCAGGACAACCCACCTTAAAACCCCAACAATCCCCTGAAATCCACCCAAACAACCCTTAAAGCTGGAACAACCCCCCTAAACCCGGACAACCCACCTTAAACTGGACAACCCCCCCTTAAACTAGTGCAACCCACATTAAAACAAAACAAGCCCCCTTAAGCCGAGACAACCCCCCTTAAAACCGGATCAAAACCCCCTTTTTAAACCCGGACACCCACCTTAAACCCCATGTATAATCTCCCTTAAGTCCAGACAACCTCCCTTAAACCGGGACAACCCCCTTTAAACCCAGACAACCCACCTTAAACCCAACAATCCCCCTTAAAACCCAAAAACCCCCTCTTCTTTAAGAGCTGACAAACCCCCCTTAAACCCGGACAAAAAAAAAGGAAAAAGGGACATTCCCGCCCAAAAAAAAAGAGAAAAAATAAGAAGAAGGAGGAGCGAAGGAGACAAAGAGATACTCGAACAAAATTTCAAACATAAAGACAAAGATACACCCAGACTAGGTAAGCAAAAAGAGGACACCTCTAGGTGTATAGATAGCTCTTCGTTAATCATAGCTTGGTGTGGGCTGAACCCCAACATCCCCACCCCACCCCACAAACTTCTAGCCCCAGCGGTCGAATAAGCCAAAATTAGCTATTTAATTAGCATATCATGCGCCACAAACATAATCAGCGTGGAGAGTACATGATCCCCCAACCCTCCACCAAGTTTCTAATAAAAATTGGATCGATGAGCAAAAATTTATTGGTCGAGTAGGAGTTGCAAAAATATTGGGCGAGACGCAGTCGAGCCCAATATTTAAAACTCATAGCTTGACAAATAAAATTTAGGGGTCGTTTGTGAAATCATCCAATTTTATAAATTATCATTGTTCGGACTCCGATATTTTAAACACCTGGACTACCAAAACATGATAATCATCAAAAATCGGATGGATCTTCAGATAGTTGGTTCACAAGCTTTTTGGGTAAAAAATACCCCAAACAGCATTAACCCATTAATTCTGCAAATTACGGTACCTAATTAGCATATGCCACGCCCATATCTAATCAGAATGAAGGGCTGGCAGTCCTATCCACCCACAAGTTACTCACCATAACCCTATGGTTCTAATGTTATCGCGTTCACAGATCTGTGTTGGAAAATACCCCAAATGAATATCCACTTATGCAAATTAGGTGCGTAATTGCATATGCCACGCCCATAATTCTATAAGATTGAAGGGCATGGCAGTCAGGATCCCACCCACAAGTACATCACCATAACCCTTGGGTCTCATGTTATCACGTCACAAGATGGTGTTGGAAAATACCCCCCCAAATTAACTCATTAATTATTGCAAATTAGGGCTTAATTAGCATATGCCACGCCCTTAATCTAATCAGTATGAAGGGCATGGCACCAAAAGTCAGATACCACCCACCAAGTTACATAACCATACCCTTATGGGTCTCATGTTAATAGTTCACACGATTTTGTTGGAAAATACCCCAAATTAAAATCATTAATTATGGCAGATGATGGTACCTAATTAGCAATGTATATGCCAAGCACATAATCTAATCATCAGATGATGGGCATGGCAGTCCGATCCCACCACCAAGTAACACCATAAACCCTTATGGGTCTCATTTTATCCCGTTCACAAGAGGTTGGACGCCGCCGACGCGGACGCCACCGACGCCGCGCCCTGAATGATAGCAAATCACCCTTCTGCTTTCAAGCAGGGCGGATAAAAAGCATACTTGTAAACATAGTTAGGTACGAAAGTGGTTAAATGCGCCGAGAAGAACCAGAAATCCAAAGGTGGATGGTAAAGCAGAATAAGGCCAAGGTGACAAGACGGACGACAGACGAAACAGGGCACCTCCCCCCCCCAAAAAAAAAATTTAAGAAAAATTTTGAGATTCATCGCATAAGCAGGTTAGTGAGAAAACCTTGAGAAAATTAAAGAACATGGCTTGCACCGAGAGGGGCGGATACGACAGGGCGAAAACAATGAACTAATGCAAGGGACAGACAGACACAGGCGACACAAATATCCCCAATAATTTGCCCTGGCGGGTCTAAGTGTGGACTTACATAGGGGGGAGCTAACATGGCATAAGGACATAAGCCCATTAATACCCGCAAAGAAACAGCCAGCGCGAAAACAAGAGGCATGAGGCTCGCGGGGCAACCAGGTAATGGGATAACACATAAAATATATATCTGATTACTTATGTCAACAGCTTACAAATTCTGAACTGCGAATTCTGAACCTCCGATCATCGATCTTGAAAAGTCTTCAAAAAAAACCCATAACAAGCAACATCAGCAAAACTTACGATCAGCCGTAGATAACGTAGACTATTTCAGATATGAAATATAGATCTAGTCTCCAATAAAACGGCGTTGATGGGGACGGAAAAATTTTGTGTTTAAATCCCAGAAAAAAATTTTAAACATGGCGCCCCCCAATTGAGACACAAAAAAGAGCAAAGGATTCTGGTCGCCAGTAACGTCATATGGTTGGGCGTACGGATGCTAGCGTGGGACCGCTAATAGGCTGGGGCGCCCGAAAAATTTTTAATGTGGCAGTAGGGGGTGTCTGATGGCTTTTTGAGAACAAAAAATGCCTAGTTGGATCCATTCGTAAGATTATAAAATGGATTTGAAATAGAAAGGCAACATCAACGCGGGATAATCTTTTTGGACTTACGTAAATTCTGACTTCGGTAGGGGTACCCCATCAACGATTCCACAATCCGTTTATCTGTTTATCAATTACCCGCACAAAATGAAGGGATTCAAAAACCACACTTTGATCCATAATCCCTCTGCCGCAATCGATGATAGACGAGCAATCATTACTGTAGAATATTTTTGAAAACTCATGTTCGAACACGTAAAAGTTAAAGTATATTGCATATTACAACATTGTTCCGGCGGTTCTACGGTTTGTGTATTGTTGTTGTTTTCGTATATAAGAATTTAATGTACATCGTAATGAATTCAGCTTTAGTGCCCAAGACTCCCAGTGTGAAGTGTGAAAATTAACAGGTGAGAGTTTGACTAATTGAAGTTGGATCGGGGGGGGGGGGGTTTGTCTTGGATTTTCGTTGGGCACCCATGTTCGTTCCAGGGGTTCTAAAGGGACCTCTAACGGGACCAAATTTCCAGTTAAAATATACCCGGCCACCGGCTAATTGGACCAAAGCTTTGGGGAAATGATAATACTTTTCAGTATGAAAAATATACACTAACGGTACAGCATTAATATGACATCCTTACTGCGCTTTTTTTACAAGAATTTTCCCATTAGATTATCCCAGTTATATACTCTCTCTTTTGAAATACAACTTATAATGTATTATAAAAATTCTTTACGTGTATGCAAAATATTTTGATTAATATTTAATATTTTTAAAAAAAAAAAAAAAAAATTTACATAATTATTTATCATACTGTTTTTGCTGTAGTTAGGACTATTATCTGATGAACAAAATAATAAAAATTGATTGAAGATTTTGAAGGTAATTTGCAGTGCGTTTACCCCTTGCGGGGGCTTGTTCTCAATACATTGAAAAAGATACACATTGAAAAATAGCACAACATTAAAAGGAAGAAAAATGACCATTTGTACTACTGCAAGAAAAAAAATACCACACTTGGTGTTATTTTGCTAAGTTAGGTTAATTTTTCTACTTGTATCTTTGAACCAGTCACAATCACCAAAGGAATTTGAGGCTCCCAGCGGGACTAGAACTTGATTAATTGATTGGATACCCCCACAGCAGTCACGACCATTTGCAGCTAGTCCCTCTTTTTTTCGGAACGGAGCATGGGTTCCCAAAGCAAAATCACGAAGCCCCGGGAGTTAAGTGTGATCCGTTTCCATGGATGCGGCCATCCATATATTTGCGTATTCGGTGTTGTCCGGACCCGGAAGCATTTTCGCAATGAAGAAACAACCACGAACGGAGGAATTTTCTCGACGCCAGAAATTTGACTAGGATTATCATGGAAGAGGCCACTAGAAAATATGAATCACAATAGCAATATAGGGTGCGCAGATAGTTCGTTCAAACGTCAAGTGGGTGTTGTGCCGGTTCCTCTTATCCGTTCTTCCATGCTTACAGTGACATGACAAAGGCAATTTGATGACAGCATATTACATGTAAATAGATGATATTGCAAGGAAGGCCTAAATCAAACCTGCAAATTCAATTCCCCCCTTACGAGGGCAGTTGAGCACCTCTCTGGGACGTTTGCCATGTAAGGGAGATTTTGCTGTCACTTGTGTACAATCCAAGCAGGCTTTTACCTTCATTGATCTGAAAAGACAATGTCAACAATAGCAAAAAAACACACAATCGTGTATATGGTTCTGTTTTTTAACAATAACCAAACATGTCAACCAAGTAAGGGGGTGAAAATGAAAAGTAAAGTGAATGTAGGGACTGTTTTTCAACATAGAACAACCATAATTTTATGAAAATAAATGAGTTGAGGCTTAATTCTTACTTTGAATAGAAAATGTCAGAACGCCAATATCTCTATTTTTATATTTAAAACACCTTTCCTTGATAAAACAACTTTTCCAGCTCCTCTTGCTTTGCATATTGATGATCACAAGTAACATAGGTTGAAATAATATCAAATGCCAGGCTGATTTATGCCAAACGTGATATTCCTGTGGGATTAGGGAAAAAAATAGACCCAAACAATACAAAAATCCTCATATTTACTGGTTTTGACACCAAAAAGTTTGTCTTAAAATTTAAAAAGGCTTATTTCTTACAACCAACCGAGGTAATTACTTGCACGCAAAAAATTTTGAAAAAACTTTCAGAAGGTAAAATGTATAATTTTACTTAAAGTTTAAAAAAAGTATTAACTAATGCCAACAAAACTATAGCAAATAACACAACTGAAAGCTAACTTTCACATCTCAAATTAACATTAAAATAATTATTCTATAATAACTGTTTGGTTGTTGTAGATGGCATGTTGTTTGCTTTGTAACTGACTGGTCTGAGACGGTTCAAACCATATTGCTTTTTTTTTTGTGTCTAATTATTTCAAATCTGAACATGAAATTAAGCATTGGTACTTTACAGGACCCAAATCAAAGTTAAATACCAGTTTTGGGGTATTTAACCATACATGTGCTCAATTTGATGTTAAATTGGGATAGTCAATCCCCTAATTATCTTGGAGCAAGAGGATGTAAGGTCGTGCGCCATGAGTTGGGTATACAAAATGAGGGTGGTATTTTTAAACATTTTTTATTGTATCATAAGATCCAAGTTAGGTATTCAGCTGATTTATATTTCATTTTAAAGGGAATTTATCTAGCTTTAAAATGGTAGCAGATTCAATTTTGTGCTATTTTTACTTTTTGAGTTATCGTAATTTGAGTCAGTCGGGGTCAGAGAGGGTGGTTCCTACGGATGAGGTGCCTACGGATGAGGCATGTGTTAAAGTATAAAAAGGGATTTTTGATATTCAGGGCTTTTCGCATTTATTTTGTATCATATCTTTGTAACCCAGCCATGTATTAAGATAAATGACATCTTATTTTGTTGTTATTTATGTGGCATTCATTTTGACTCATACAACAGTTTAAGCTATGATGATAATTGCAATTTTACTACCTGTTGCATTGTGAGGTAAGGGGTTTTCCTATACGATGCTGTATAATATGTGTTTATATGCTCTCGAAGTTTTGTGTGGCATAACTTTTTAAGTAATTAACCTACCCCAGCAAAAATATACATTTTCAGAAAGGATATTGGATGAGGAATAAAAATATGTCACCCTTTCTCCTGCAGGAGGTTGCTTTAAAATTAAAAACTTTTAACTGATGTTGTCATAAAAAAAGCAAAAAATGAAATATGTTTTTGAACACCCTGAAGCTGCAGTAAGGCAACATATTTCATTGTTACAAGTTCCCTTTTTTTGAAGGTTTATGATGTCCCCTACACATCTCTAGGAGTTGCAACAATATGAGAATTGAAGGTAACAAATTAGACTGCCACAAAATTTTGTACTTTTTATGCCAAAATTTCACTTTTCCACCCTATAGGACACTTGTGGCATCCTGTATATTCACATACAAGTTGCATATTTTTCTTCCTTACATTTTTTAGCTTTACAACAATATAAGTTTTATAGGTATCTGAAAAACAATTGATGACTTATTCCCTCATTTAAGTGTGTAAAACAGTAATATTTTGTAGTTTCAAAAGGCATGTACACGTTGCCTCCAACTCTTTGGGCGCATGAACCCGTAACTAAATTGGTGAAATCAATATCGATCTGTAATTTATAATTTTAATTAACAATTATTTTGGAAATGCACCAATTTACAATAGCCAAGAAACAAATCAAGTTTGTCTCAGATACAGCGTGCATTGGTCAACACTTCGTAAGAAAAGTTTAAGCCACTTTTAGAGACAGTACTGGGCAAAAGTTTTTGAAATAAAAATGGATTTCAATTCTTGTATTTTAATTTCAGTTTAAAGTTTGATTAAAAATAATAAATTTTTGATATAGCAAAACCCATCTAACCATTCATATTTGGCTCAAACAAGAGAAAACCACCATAACAACCTTTCTAGTAAATTCCATGTGTATTTGCCATTTAGCAAAATCCGTGCACCGGCTCATGTAAACGAGATCAGAATCAAGCATGCTGTGGCTTACTCCAGAGTGTGGACGTTTGAAGTTGTGCAAATGATGTGAACCAACAAACCAATTAGTGACAATTCCCATATCCTAACGTCCCTTAACTGCTTTTTTTTTTCCACTTTTCAAAAATGCACGGAGCGGACCCGTTTTGTTTTTTGTTTTTGTGAAATTGCACCCTAGATCGTAACAGAAACATAAACGCTAAACCAGGAAAGCCTCACACCCAATACCCCCCAGTGCCAGCCCACCACCAAAGATACCCCGCACCCGGCACCTTTTTTGCGGTAGTGATCGTCAGTTATGTAGTCCTTTTTCCGAAAAGGAGGATGTTTGGGATATAAGGCCTAAGCCAGTTGAAATTTTTTTCATTGTTTAAGGCCAAACAAAAAAAACATCAAGTTTTGTCCCAGTAGTATTCCCAAAAACCTCAATGTAAATGCCACTTTTTATTTTTAATTTTAAAAAAAAATTGAACAGGGCTTACCAAGAAAGTGCTCAAAGTGGCTAATGGCAAGTCCAGACAGTTGCAAATCATACTTGCTTGTGTCAATTATTGATTTATAAAACAAAATATTGATTTTGGATCACGTGGATATCTTATAAAATTGAAACATTTCTATCATCTGTTTTTGTCTTAACATGCAAATCTCCTCAGAATAAAGAAAAACAACAACAAAATACAAGTAACTGGCTCCCAATTAAATGCATGTAGCCTACTACTGCAACAACTTTGAATCCCTAAGTAAACCACATCCTCGTTGACCTGCTATAGAAATGGTCAGAGTCTTAAAACCCGATCTATGTTTATAAAGCTAATTGCATTTACATAGACATTCCCCTTCCTGTCCAGCCACCAACTCACCACCAAATCCAACATTTAATAAAGGAAAACCTTCCCCCTGTCAACCAAGTATTATTCAACTGATCCTGTCAACCACAGTACTTTATAAAATTTTGTCAGTACAGGATCTCTGCACTTTTGGTCTTTTTTTTTTCAATTTTGGCTGTTTCCTGGCTTTCTTATCCTCGATTCATCTGATTTGTGACCCTGTACCATTCTGCGGAGGTGAAAAATTCAATAGGGCGCAGGGACTTCTGTTTAAATCATGTTTATGTGAGGAATGTTAAGCCTGAAATACACTATTGTGCTCGTTTCCATACATGATGAAATTGTATTTAGTGGCGGTTGAGTGGGTTAATATGTCCGGATTGTCCTCCAAGATAATCCCGGTGTGGCACGTGCATTTGAATTCGTTCCTTTTCCCTCCTCTTCCCTCTTCCGACTGATTAATCGGTCCAAAACTCCAGGGGACAAAGTATCAACACCAATCGACTATAGTAACCCTTTACCGGGGGGGGGGGGGGGGGACTGATTTTGAGGCCCAAAAATGGGGTTTCCAGAAAATAGGTTTCAGAAAATGTACGAAAAATAAAGCTGGCGATCTCCGCTCCATTCCCAGCTACTTTTGATGGGTTTTTTGACGAAAATTTGGTAAATTGGCTTTGGGGACATGAAAGTAGGGTATCTGGAAATGGTCCTAAAAGGGGGTCACTGAACTGAAAAGAGCCTGAAAATGAGTGGTACTTATAAGAGGTACATAACCATACTCCCCAATGTTGAGAACTCCCCCCCCCCCAACCTGTAACAATTTAAAATTGTTTGCTGGTCATACCACATTTTGAACAGTTTTAAATTTTATGTACAAATTTTTACCATTACATTTAATTTCCATTCACTCACACCAAAAACACAAGCCATTCACACATCAAACACACCACCAACTTGTACACATACACAATATTTTTCATAATACTAGAGCATCAATGATTCCTGTGCTTACTCCAGAGGTGTGGCGTAGAGTTGTGCAAGAGGTCGACAACAAACCAATTAAGTGACAATTCCCATATCCCTTAACGTCCCCTTAACTGTCATTTTTTCCACTTTCAAAAAATCACGGTGGCGGACCCTTTTTGTTTTTGCGGGGGAAATTGCCCTAGATCTACAAAAAAACGCTACCACCCTTTTTTTGTTTGCGGTGATCGTGCAGTATGGAGTCCTTTTTCCGAAAAGGAATGTTTGGATATAGGCCTATATTAGCCAGTGAAATTTGTTCATTGTTAAGGGTCCAAACAAAAAAATCAAGTTGTTCCCAGTATTAGTTCAAAAACCAAATGTAAATAATGCACTTTTGATTTTTAATTTAAAAAAAAAAATTGAAAAGGGTTCCCCGGAAATTGCTCAAATTGCTAAGGGCAAGTCAAGACAGTTGCAACTAAAATTGATTGTGCCCAATTATTAGTTTATAAACAAAAATATTGATTTTGGATCACTTGGATATCTTATAAAATTGACACATTCTATCATCTGTTTTTGTCCTTTAACATGCAAATCTCCCCAATAATAAAAGAAACAACAACCAAATAAAGTAAATGTTCCAAATGAAATGCATGTGGGCCTACTACTGGCAACAAAGTTGAATCCCCTCTGACGCCACTATTCATCAACCACTGGCTCCACCAACCCTCACCTAACCCATTGGATACTGTATTCATCAATTACCTGACTACCCCCACCCATACACCTCCCTCCACAATCACACCATGAATACTGACTTTGTCCTGTCAACCCTGATTCCATATGCATCAACCAGGAGCAGCAAAAACGCTACAAGACTAACTAATATAGGTTAAAAACCTAATTTTTGCAACAATTTAATTGCTCCGGACGTGGTATATCAGGGATTAAACAGTAAAATATAGATGACATTGAGGATTAGGAAGGGCTTTTGTATGGCCCAGGCCGGGAGATTAGTAACAGAATTTATTTACAGTACTCATTAACTGCTGTTTTCCTCAACTTTATTACACTTTGAATAAAAAATGAATTTCTTCCATTGACATCTTCCCCCCCAATTTTTCAATTTTCCAGAAATGTAGAAGTAAAACTACAATCCTATGTTGACCTGAATAGATAGGCCAGAATGGTCAGAGTTATTAAACCCTGAGCTATGTATAAAGCTAAATTGCATTTACATAGGCATTCCCCTTCCGGTCAGCCACCCAACTCACCACCAAATCAACCATTGAATAAAGAAAACTTTCCCACCCTGTCCACCAAGTATTATTCACTGAGCCCATCAAACCAAAGTACTTACAAAATTTGTCAGAACAGGATCTCCTTTAACTTTTGGTCTTTTTTCAATTTTGGCTTTCCTGGCTTTCTATAACTCGTTCATCTGATATGTACCCCGTACCATTTTTGCGGACGTGAAAAATTTCATGAGGGGCAAGGACTTCTGTTAATCATGTCTTGTGAGGAATGTCAAGGCATGAAATACACTATTGTGCGTTTCCATACATGAATGAAATTGTATTTAGTGGCAGGTTAGTGGGTTAATGACCGGAGTGTCCTCCAAGATAATCCGTGTGGCACGTGGCATTTGTATTCCTTTTCATTTTTCCCTCTCCGACGATTTGAGGCCCAAAAAATGGGGTTCTCCGAACTAGGTTGTCAGAAAATTTAAGAATAAAGCTGCGATCGCTCCTCCTCAATTATTCCCCAGCTACTTTTTGAGGGTTTTGAAGAAATTTGGTAAATCTGTGCTTTGGACATGAAAATAGGGTCGCTTGAAATGGTCCTAAATGGGGGTCACTGTAACTGAAAATGAGCCTGAAAAATGAGGGACTTATAAGTGGGTACATAACCATACTTCCTCCCAAGTTGAGAACTCCCCCCCCAACCTGTACATTTATTGTTTTGCTGTCTACCCACATTTGAAACATTTTATTTTTTATGTACCACCTTTTTTTAGACATTAACATTTAATTTCCCATTCAACACACACAAGCCATGCATACATGCAAAACCACACACACAATGTACAACATCCAATGTTCATAAAAATAATGAGTGGCTTCATAGAAAAAAAGAATAATTTTTTAGTTTGCCATACAACGAAAACTTTCTAATTTCAAGAGGTAACATACTCCATGTGTGACAAAATCATGTTATTGCACTAGACCTATACTAGTGTAAAATTACTAGGAATTACTGGGCATTCCTTATATTGAAGAACTGCAGAGTGCAGGGTCCCACTCAGCCAAAACATAAACCTCCCAGGCCTACACATAGCACATGTGGTTTAATATCTAATTACTGACCTTTGATGGTCCAAAAATGGTTCCTGTTTTCTTGGTATAGAACTTACTACACTAGCAGGCAAGAGTCGCCAGACAAACACAGTGAACCAGAGTATATTGACTAATGAATTTTAGTCTAACAAACATGTGTTACATGTTACAAGTGTAACACTTTCTGTACGTTTTCTTGATAGTTATGCCTGTTTCTTGCGTGTTAAGGTATTCCAAGGGGGAGGGTTTGGGCCTAAAGACCTTGACTTGCTCAACTCCTCCATATACTGTTTGTTTTCATACTGTGAGTCATGTGGAATAAAGTTTGATGAACATATTAATTATCCCCAGCACTCTCTTATAAGACTCCTTCGTAGCCAAAAACAGGTGCAACACTTTTTCCACGTGACCATACTACTGTTGTGAAGAGGAGAAGACTTAACTTGAATACTTGATACATACAGGTAATATAAACACCTTTATTATTTATTTTCTAAAAATTGTTTTTTGAAGAATTTTTGGGGGAAAGTCCTTAAATATTTCACATGGCCCTGGCCTGGCGTGTGTCGACCGCGTGGTTTGTTTTGTTTTGATTAGCTGGTGCTCAGGGCGTTTCGGGAGGTGCCTCTCTTGACTAAAAAGGCTCCTTTTACTCACTTTCCGGTCAAAGCTCACTCCAGCATCTGTGACTGCGTTCGCCACAACAGTAATAAGGGCCTGTCTTTTTGAGTATATCCTTAGGCTTGAAGTTTAGATCACTTGCCCGATGTTGCACTTTAAAAATATGCGTTTAGATATGATCAGATAACTGTCGAAGTACAAAATGACGAAATTAAGAAAGTCTACTCAGCCGTGTTCCATGGACCTTTTAATGTCTTTTATTTTTTATTTTGTTGTTTGGCTCATAAATCCACAGTCATTGGTAATGGCTTGTGTGTCAGGATTTATTCAGCTAGTGGGCTGCGATCCGGGGCCGCGGTATCCATGATCCGGACGCTCCTAACATGGCCCCGCTAATTTGAAAGGCTGGGGCGGATTGGGAACAGTCCGGGGTTTACACCCTACTCTATTCGACACTGACTGCGATGTACACGGACAGTTGTGACTCTCTGTACAACACGGGACCGACGGCTGTAACGTCCCCGTCCGAAGGACGGGAATTCTTTCATGATCCATTTGCCCATTCCAATTTAAACCATAGAGGAAGCGGTAATTCCGGTATTTAATCATAGCTGGATACAGCTCAAATCAACTGATAGGATCCCCGAATAAATCCCAGCAAGTACCACAAAAACGACCCCACCGGATTCGAACCTGGGGAATTTGATGGCAACTTTTGCGCCAGAGGCAAGCACCCCTAACCGCTAGGCCACGCTCTCCCCACGCGTTGTATTAAAATTGTCTTTTTTTAGCTTTTTCATTTGGGCAAATAAAAATTAGAACCAATATGTCATTCTAAAATTCTAAGCACGATAAAATGCACATCCACCCACCACCTGTCTACATTCAAATTAACACTCTGCACAGTAGTGATCAGTGCCTGCGATAAGTGCACTTTGCATAAAGAAATGAAAAAAAAGTTAATTTATTGAATTCGGGTCATCTTTAAGCCCTAACGCGGCGAGATGCAATGATAGCCACCAAAACGTGGTACCGGTGGAAAAATGTTCTCTTTGCATCTCGCCGTCAACAACCCTAATATTGTTGGTCGTGCAAATGACTCTCATGGGCCCTCATTGCATCTGGGCCGTCTTACCGGAAAATGACGCGATGTTCCTCGTTTGCATCGGGGCGTCTTTACGGAAAATGACGCGATGTTCCTCGTTGCATCAGTGCCTGATAATAAATAAATAATGGAGCGTACTGCACCTGATCCTGCATGACATTTGTAGCTTATATACTTTCGCAAGTCGTGATTGTCTCTATTAACGACTACATCATAGTCCGTGGGTGGCGCTATTAAATGCTACGTCATGCTCCTGTTTAACGTCATGAATGCGTTATGGCATAATTAAAAAATAGCTTTATCGAAATGGTTGCTCTATCACCATCGAAATCGAAATTGTCTATGGGCATTTGTAACCCCAGTGGTTTCAACCCCGCCTTGTGAAAAGCATTGCGCCTTCGCGGGCAAACGTCCGAAATGCAGTGACAAGCATCACAAAAAAAGCATCATTTCCCGATAATGACGTCCCCGGTGCAACGAGGAACTCGCGTCATTTTCCGGGAAGACTGCCCATATGCAACAGGAACATCGCGTCATTTTCCGTAAAGACGGGCCCAGATCAACGAGGAACATCGCTCATTTTCCGGTAAGTACGGCCCAGAAAAAAAAAAAAAAAAAAAAAACTGCAATGGAGGGCCAATGCGAGTCATTTGCGCGACAAAAAATAGTTGTTGAACCGGCCGAGATGCCACGAGAAACATTTTCCGACCGACCACGTTTTCGTTGCTCCATTTCATCTCGGCCGCGTTAGGGCTAAAGATGACCCTACTTCAATAAATTAAACTTCTTTTTTCATTCTTTATGCAAATGCATTATCGCAGGCACGGCACCCTAACCCGACCGGGGTCGTTTTGGCGCCGGCCGACGGCCCCAAAATGCAACGAAGGGCAATCTATTTTTATTTTTAAATAAAAAAAAAAAAAAAAAAAAACGGCCGCAGATTCAACGAGAAGCCAAAGTTTTGCTGTTTCATTGCATCTCGGCCGTTTTTTCCCGGCAACAGGAATAAGTAGCGTAAAAGTCAATAAACGCCCAGATGCAACGAAAAAAACAATCTCGTCATTTTCCCGGAAGACGCCCAGATGCAACGAAAACCATCGCGCCATTTCCGGAAAGACGTCCCAAAAGCAACGAGAAACATCGCTTGCTAATGCACTAAAAACATGGATTAATACTAAATAAATTAAATACATAAATAATAAATAAATTAATGATGCGTACTGCACCAACACTGATCGCATGAAATGTGGTACTTATAAAGTTCGCCTCGTTGAGTGGCGCTATTACGCTACATTCATAGTCGTGCGTGGCGCTATTATGCTAAACGTCAATGCTCGCGGTTTACGTCAGGAATAGTTTAATGCATTAATTAAAAAAAAACTAGCTTATCGAAATGGTGGCGCTTAAGCACCATTGAAATCGAAATTGTCTATCTAAAAAAAAAAAAATGGCATTTGTACACAGTGTGCTCAGTCAACCCGCCTGATGAAAAGCACAAATTGGGCGCCGTTCGCGGGCAAACCGTCCCGAAATGCAGTGAAAAAGCATCTCATCATTTCCCCGGGACTGACGGCCCCAATGCAACGAGGGACAAAAAGAATTATCGCGTCAATTTCCGTAAAGAAAAAGGCGGCCCAAATGCAACGAGGAACAAATTCGCGTCATTTTCCGTAAAGAAGAAAACGGGCCCCAAATGCAACGAGGAACATCGCTTCATTTTCCGGTAGGGAAAAAGGATAAAAGGGTGAACGGCCCAGAGCAATGAGGGCCAAATGCGAGTCATTTCCATTTTTGCGCGACAAAAAAATAGTTGTTGACCTATCATTTCGTGGCCGACGATGCAACTATAAAACATTTCCGACCGGTAACCAGTTACCACAATTTTTTCCGTTCGTGTTTCTCCTTGCCTCTCGGCCGTTGTTAGGGTTACTAATGTTAAAATTAACAATGTAAAATCATATAAAATGCCTATTTTTTTCACTAAAATCAATTACAGAGACTTATCTTCAGTGTAAATCCATTAAATTATAATCAACACTGACATCAAGTAATTAATGCCCCGCAACGGGGAACACGGGGTGTTCTTTTCGTCAGAGACGTGTTTGTGCGCAAGGGGCGGTGGGGCAAACCACAACAAGAGGAGGGTGGTTGGGAGGGGCCCCCCCCGGGGGCGGGAGGAAAAAGAGGGAAAGTAACGTTTGGGGGGGTGCGGAAATCAGGTTTGTTTGGTGTGGGTTGTGTGGGTGGGGTGTGTGGGTTGGGGTGGGTGGGGTGGGGGGGTGGTGGGGGGATTTTTTTTATTTTTGGGGGAAGGGGGAAAGACGGGGGATTGATTCCACGTGAGTTGTGTGGTGCCGCGCCAGACAGGACAAGACGGGGGAGACCCCAGCCGACCGGCCAAGGACCGGGAACAGGGGTGGGGAGCAAAAACCCCCAGGTGTGCAAGGACCAGGGGTCACCCAGGGCCATGGAGTGATTGCCAATTGGATGACCCAACAAATGACCTTGAAATGATCTTCACAAATTTTAGAGCACTAATGGCATGACCGGGGTGTGGGTTGGTTGGTGGGGGTTGTTGGTGGTTGTGGGGGGGTGGTTGTTGTGTGTTGTTTGTGTTTGGGGTTGTGTGGGGTTGGGGGAGGGGGGTGGCGTAGGGGTGGTGGTGGGTGTGGGGTGGGGGTGGGTGGTTGGGTGGGGTGTGTTTGGGGTTGTGTGGGGGGTGGGTGTGTGGGGTTTGGAGTGGTTGGTGGGGGTGGGGGGGTGGGTGGGGGGGTGGGGCTGCCACGGTCGTTTGCGTTGTGGTGGTGGAGGGGACCATGGGAGCGAGCCAGTGGTGGTGTGTTGGTGCGTCTATTCCTGTGTTGGGGGACGCTGGGAAGTTGAGGTGCTCAAATGAACCAGTAAATGACCTTGAATTTTTTGTGACTACCTCCACCAATGTTTCATTACCATACAACCATTGTAGTGTTATCGTACAACCATGTGGAGTTGATTTTGACCTTGAATGCCCTGACATGACCATGAATGGTTGGACCGTGGGTCAAAAATTTCCCCACTGCATGTTGACCACACCCACCCAAGTTTTATCCTCCTACCACAATTGACCAAGGTTTATACCACTTGTAACCCATTTTTTACGGCATTGACTCGATAAGGTGACCTTGGACCCCAGTACATTGGGTGGTTTGGGTGGGTTGGGGGGGTTGGAGACCCACCCCGAACGCAATCCCAACCCCCGACAAACGAGGCGAGGGTGGTTCTCTCAGGTGGGGAGGTGTTGGCGAGGGGCAGGGAGGTGTGTCTCGGGAGGAAAAAAAACCCAGGGGTTTTGGGGGGGAAAAAACACAGGGGCCGGGGGAAGGAGGGGGAGGAGGGGGGGGAAAGGGGGAGCACGGTGCGCACATGGGTGGGGTGGGTGTGGGTGGAGTGTCGTTCGCTCTCCGTTGCGATGGGTGGGTTGGTGGGGCGGTGTGGGGGAGGGGGTGGTTGCGACGGGACTGCCTCCCTACACTATGTATGCCGCCGTCACTGTTACTGGACTCTAGTGGCTGGAATTAATGTATTCTCGAACAGAATCGAACATAAACGCCAAACGTGAAGTGCGTTAACTTGCAGCGAAACGGCCAACTAGCAACACTATGCGAGATTTGTCAAATTACGCCTGGAATCACACTGCGTAGCTGACGCGAAAGTGACGGCGCTTACAAGGGGTGTGCGTGCGAACTGCCCGAGAAATAAATCCACCAACAAAGCCCTGAATATTATTATGACCGTTAAGGAAGGAAGCTTAAGTCTAGATATATGGTAACCACATCTAAGGTGTAGCCCCTCGGGTCTACAACATTGAGATGTGGGCAGTATAGACTCCCAAAAAACAACAAGAAACTGGCGAAATCAAGAGGTACCAAACATTAAGAAGTTCTACAAGAAATATGCTCCAATTACCGATATCACAGGGATTAATAACAGCTTCTTACCAAAGTTCACTCCTTTATGAACAGCCTTACTGCCAAAGAAGAACTCAGCAACATTTTCACTTCTATGTCAGCTTAATCACTGTCTTTGTTTACAAAAATGGTGGCCCATACCATGTGCTTTGGCAGCTGTAGCAACCTTCGGTAAAGTTCAGGACTAACATTGGAAATGTCACGAACATTAAGCCCAACATGATGGTAATATCATTCCAACCTGCAATACAGTGTGTATGTAAAAGCGTACGGGCGGTAAAGCAAAATGAGGACTGTTGTGATTTTTGACGTCATATCCCAAACATTACTAATAGACGTTGATCATCGAACAAATTCTATGACGAAGTACACACGGTTTCACAGGTTTGCGCTATTTCGACATGCAATTTGGATTCAAGAAGAAATATAGTACTGGGACAAATGAATGCTGCAATTATACTACTACCTGTGGATGCGCAGTATTAAAATGGTAAACTTGCCCCTACACGGCCTTTATGGCAAAAAGGGCTTAACTTGAGTTAAACGGGCCCTTGTTTGGGGCCATTGAAAAGGGACACCCTGCAAACAATGCATTATGGGATACCTTTTTCTTTTCCAATGTTGGGCCTAAATAATGCTAACAACAATATTTAAAAAAAAAAGTATCCCATTTTGCCAGAAAAGGGATGTACATGGGCGTTTCCTTATACAAATTTGATGTAATGTTTCAAACATGCATTTATAGCTTTTGTGTACCCTACTTTTGCCCAATAATTAAGCATAACAGAACATTTTTTGAAGAAGGCCCCCCAATTTTCAACATTGGATATTTTTGCACAGTTATGTTCGTACTTGTTAGGCAAAACTTACCTGCGAACGAGAATGCTAAAAAATGCCTTATTTTCATAAAATAAAGAGATTTGTAATTAGAATTGGGATCCCAGATTGTACTTAAACGGCAGAGCTGGAAATGTAGATTATGTCCGTCAATGATGAAAATAGTGCCACCTCAGACAATGACTAAAACTGGACTTGCCTGAACAATAAAACAATAATGGATGAGCGTAGACCGTCAGGTGCTATTTCCCGGCTTTTCATATTGGAAGGCCGGTTTTCAAAACAGCTGTGAATTATTATCTGTGAATAGTAAACTATGTCGAATGGTTGGTTAACATGCCGAAACTGATGAAATATCAAGTACTGGACAACCACTACCAGTCTCACTTGATCAATCGGGCGCTCTAGCTTGGTCACGGCTGTCGTTAAGAACAGACAAACTTGTTAATTTTTTTATTTACATTTATTCTCAATTATTGAACATTGTGTTGCAGGTTTGAAATCAATGCTTTAGCAGGGAAGGGGGCTACATGTCTAGAGAACGATAAATAAAAAAAAAATAAACTGCTATTACTGCTTGTGGTCTGTTGTGCACACTGGATCTGCCTGAGTGGAATTATTGAACTTGCTATTGGACGGCTGCAAGCATGAACATAGGCCAGGTGGAATA
>JAMKCH010084135.1:0-12822 GCA_023653785.1 Ophioderma brevispina
CAGTTTTGAAAGTCAACGTTGCGTGACAAAGTATATAGTTTGACGCAGTGACAGGATCAGAACTTAGACCGCGTTGATTCTGATCTTAAGCAACGTGACGACCCCAGACACGTGCAGCCCAGGAATTGCCGCGGACATATCCATGGCCAGATGACATGCTGGTGTCGCGGAATGGCTGGCCATTCTAATATTACACCAACAAATTATTAATCAGATATATAATCAATAATTATTGTGGTGATGCAATGGACTGTTATGATTGTGAAGTTGGTGAGATTCCGGCCGTCGTACCCGGATATGTATACGGTACCTCATCTCAAGCTCATGAATTCGGCAATCTCTCACCGAGTGACTTGATGCCTGATCACTGTGAGGGCTGTGTATTTCCCATGGGGATTCGCTATTGCTCAGTAAACTTATAGGTTGTAGTTATGCCAGCATGATGAAATTTTCAATTCATCTGACAACTTTATGACCTATAGTTTACTAGTGCATGTACATCGGTACACGACTACACGACGTGAAGGTGCATCTATTACCTATCATAATTTGAAAACTAGGACTTCGAGAAAAAGTAAAGTAATGAAAATATGTCCCCTTGTAGATTTTAGTACGTATTTTGTAAATACAAGAAATACCAAGTTAAGTAAATCTGGCGTGGTCCTTTGATGTTTGACAGCGTAGATTCTGTTACAGAAATCAAGTCAGAATATCTGGAAGGTTCGACTATATAGGCTACAAAAGCCATTTTACTCACCTGCATGCGCGTGAGCAACTGTAGGCTTCGATACATAAACATTTGCTTTATACCTGCATCATGTATTACTCAATGCAACTGATAAAAATTATGTTGCTCAACATTAGGGCAAAACCTCAGTGGTACACCATTTTATTCAACGATTGAGCAAGAAAATCTACTCAAAATTACGACAAAATATTACTCCTTGTTGGGTTGAGTAAAGTTTATCACCTGTGAGTAAAAAAGGTCACAGCTCAACTGTTGAGTAAAGCGGAGTAAAATTTTATCAACAAATGTGAGTCTAATATTGACCTCTTTACTAAGTAAAATGCTTACTACAAGGCAGAGTAAACGTGCTACTCAACCTTTGTTGAGTCAAGTTTATTCAACAAAAGAGCTGGGACTTTTTAACTACCATAAGGACTAAAAAATTACTCAGGTTTTAGAGTGATTGACATCTCCCTACGGCGCTTTTCAAAGCTCTCCTTCAATATCATTGTGAGTTTACATCTGCATGGACAGTACTCCGGCCACTGCGAAATCCTGCTTGTTCGACAGCAGATGGGGTTCGACGACTGGCTCCAGCCGGTGTCAGGATATCATCTCAGGAGTTTGGACGGAAACTCAAAATTCAACTGGGTGCGCCCGCCAGGCGGAGTGCCATCTCTCTTCATTGGCGTTTGGGCCAGCATCCTAGCTCATATCATATTGCTGTGTGGGGGTCGGCTACTCCTCCCGCACTGCAGTTCTGTTTTTGCATTCCAGCATATGCCGGTCCATTTTACTCCTGGGTGGAGAGAGGCAAGCGAGGAAAGTGCCTTGCCAAGTGCACCACACATTGGCAACAGCGGGCTCGAACCCACAACCTTTCCGCTTATGAGGCGAGCGCGTATCCACTGCCAACCACATGTTGCCCTACAGGAAACACACACTAGTAGATATTGAGCGGTAGTTATTGGGGTGTCGACAGGCTTGTTTGGGTTTGGGGGGATGATTAGCAGCCCTCCTCCCGATTTGGGTAGGAATTCTGTTGGAAAGGCAACATGTTATAGAAACCTCCAAGAGCCAGTCAATCAGTGCAGGGCAAACATCCCCCTCCATCGCTCTATGGGGGCATTGGGAAGCAAAACTTCTTCGATCCAACCGCCCGACCCCGCTTACAACTCATTTTTGCCACTTTTAAAAAATCACGGACCGGACACCTGCCTTGTGTTTAGGGGGGGGGGTGCTCCTAGATCTAAGAAGACAAATAACGACCTCCTTTTTTTGCCGTGATGGTCAGGTTGGTAGTCATTTTCCTCTAGGGACGTAAGGGATATAAACGAACACACTCACTCCGACCGCATTATCAGTAAGCGCGAATCATATTGCATCGCAAAAATTACGCACGCTTAAAGGCCGACTCAGAGATTTCCTGATGAGGGCGCCCTCAATTTCCAAAAAAATCGTGTTTTTTGCATGTACATAATGCTTGTCCATATACTAATCACTGTGTGAAATTGCTAAGCTTAAATCGAAAAAAAAAAAAAAAAAAAATCCACTGCACCACATGTGCCCCTAAGGAAACACACACTAGTAGATATTGAGCGGTAGTTCTTGGGGTTGTCAACAGGCTTGTTTGGTTTGGGGAGTGCGATGATAGCAGCCCTCCTCCAGATTTTGGGTAAGGACTGTTTGGAAAGGCAACATGTGTAGAACTCCAAGAGCCATTCAATCAGTTCAGAAAATCCCCATACATAGCTCTATGGGGGCCTTGGAAGCAAAACTTCTTCGATCCAACCGCCCGACCCCGCTTACAACTCATTTTTGCCACTTTTAAAAAATCACGGACCGGACACCTGCCTTGTGTTTAGGGGGGGGTGCTCCTAGATCTAAGAAGACAAATAACGACCTCTTTTTTTGCCGTGATGGTCAGGTTGGTAGTCATTTTCCTCTAGGGACGTAAGGGATATAAACGAACACACTCACTCCGACCGCATTATCAGTAAGCGCGAATCATATTGCATCGCAAAAATTGCGCACGCTTAAGCCACTCGGCATAAACGCCGATCCTTCGTGTCCTGCACCCAGCTCTCCGGCCTGTTACTCCGTCTTCTATTTTCCTGTACTGCGCCCTACACACTCTCTGTTTACTCACTTAAATCGCCTGCCTTTCGCATTTTAATTCTGTCTTCTATTCACTGGCGTTGCTTAATGATACCCTAAAAGATATCCTGCAACGTTCACTGCTTTGTGTGATGTCGACTTTACGTGTTTGATCGCATCAACCACACGGTCCGCCGACACGGTCTCAATTCATAAGATCATTGATTCTGGTATAAGGCTGTCTGCAATACCAACAATTAGCAGCTTTCTCTCGGGCCGTAATCAGTGCCTTAAATTTCAGGGCCAGTTATCTAATCCTAGGACCATAACTTGCAGCGTACACCAAGGGACGAAATGTGGTCATATTAATTTTACTATTGTTGTCAACGATGCTGCCGTTACTACAAATAAACTAGGAAAAACGTCTAACACAGAGAATCCTACACATGTCAACTCCACCAAGATCTAGATGCGCTAAGTGCTTGTTACGATCCTGTGAGTACGTCTGTCCTGTGTGACATCCATCTATAACACAGCATCGGAGCAATCAGCTTGAAATGATCCAAAAAAGATCTTGTAGGATTATACTTAGCAGCAAGCACAAATACTATGATACTGCTATGCTTGATTTGGGTATTGCTAGCCTATGTTGATCTCAAAGAGCAATTATTCTTTTAGGCTGACTCAGAGATTTTGAAATATTTTTTGTTTGTTTATTAATTAAAAAAGTCAACTAGAACAAAAGATAGTCACCTGAAATGCTCAATTCCAAACTGAGAGATGAATCGGATTTTTCGCTTTGATGTAGTAAACATGTATAGTATAACAGCACCAAAGGATATTGTGTATAACAAAAATGTCGGATCCGGTATTTCATTACAAAGTTGTGATTTTCTAATTGAAGGACATCGATTAGAGCTTGGTCATTTCACACAATGATTAGTATGTGAACAAGCATTGTGTATTTCCAAAAAAAACCACTATTTGTTAGAAAATTGAGGGCGCCGTCCTCGGAAAATCTCTGAATCAGCCTTTAATTAAAGTTCGGCAAGCTCCTCATGGCCGAGCCCCACCAACATCTCCTCCTCTCAGGACAAATCGGCCATTCCTCATGTCATCAGACTACTTATCCAGCAGTAGTTTTTAGTTTTAAACATAATTGTTTGGCTGTTTGTCTGCTTACTTGCGTTGATTTTTATATCTGTTGCTTGTGTATAATGTTAACAGTATTTCCTGTATTTTGATTTGTACTGTGTATTGTGTAAGCCAGTGTTTTTTTAATTCCGTTAATCCTGTCTTCTATAGGAGTTACCTTGAACAAACTCACTGGCGCAGGATGGGGTGCTCGCCCGCATCCCCTAAGATCGACGGCACTTGCCCTGTGCTACTCACGTGCAGAGTATGCTTGCCCTGTATGGGAAAGGTCAACCCATTCCAAGAAAGTGGATCCAGCGTTAAATGCCTCCTGCCGGCTATCGCAGGATGTCTTCGCCAAACACCAACGGACAATTTATACATCCTAGCGGGAATTGCTCCACCAGACATCCGTCGTAGTGTAGCGAGCATGCGAGACCGCAGCTGCCAAGTATCTAATGTGAAGCACACTATGTCCGGACAGAGACCAGTTGCCAGGCCAGTTACTAACCGCCTTAAATCCAAGAGTTTCTTAAGCAAAGTCCAACCCCTTGAAACAGTCTCTAAGGAGTTAAAGAGCGTGTTTCTATTGAAGATCCTGTATTTTACCGGTAAATCTCTTACCGGGAAAGAGCAAGGAAAAGGTGGATAACGGTCAGTTTCTATTGGGCGCTGTTTACCGGTAAATACTCCCTGGCTGCTGTCCATCAACTCCACATAAAACTTTGCCGGCAAAAGGTCGTACACTGAGGTCAATGCAAAGAAAAAAAAAAAAAAAAAAAATCCCAGCGTTAAATGCCTCCTGCCGGCTATCGCAGGATGTCTTCGCCAAACACCAACGGACAATTTATACATCCTAGCGGGAATTGCTCCACCAGACATCCGTCGTAGTGTAGCGAGCATGCTTGACCGCAGCTGCCAAGTAGCTAATGTGAAGCACACTATGTCCGGACAGAGACCAGTTGCCAGGCCAGTTACTAACCGCCTTAAATCCAAGAGTTTCTTAAGCAAAGTCCAACCCCTTGAAACAGTCTCTAAGGAGTTAAAGAGAGTCGCCTTGCGGAACAAGCGGCTAGGGGCCGACCAGGTAACCCTATACTTACCGTGTAAATCGCAATTTAGCCAACTCTGAAGTTTCCATTGAAATCTCTAAGTCCCAAAATAATAGATTAAAATTTAGCGGCGGAAGTGGGACTCGAACCCAGAACCTCTTGATTACAAGCCGAGCGCCTATAGACGCACGCCACGAAACTCAAGCCGGCAGAAGATCGTTTTTTGTAATACCTAAATAAACACATTAACGGAATAAACCGCACACATACCATAATCTTCTTGATTGACGAGGTTACATGGTCGGCCCCTAGCAGAAAGAAAGATTTGCTATCAACCAAGTAACATCTATTGGTATTGAACCTGGTGAGCATCTTCCACCTGGAGCTGAATCCTCATGGGCTGAAAGGCGATGTCTCAACTGATTGAGAAGCGATCTAAGGTTTCCTTGCAGAAGTGGGGCTACCTGGAAGCAGATCAAGACACTACCAACAGGAGAGTGATTGCGGAACAGCACCACAGACAATGGAACATATCTTGGTCTGCTCAATGCTGGAGCAACATTATTGCACAGACAAGCACCTTGCAGAATTCAGTGAAGCAGCCAGACATTGTACACACCTCTGGCTGGATCATATTTGAGAACCACTGTAGTCCAGGCTACAGACCATGTGACCTTGTTATATTATATATATGATGTTTTTCAACGGTTTCTATATCAGTTTTTCCTGCTGAATCCGAATCCGATGGATGCCAGATGAAAGACCTTGAGCATTTTCAAAGAAACGCAAAAGTCCAAAATGGCCACCAAAACACTAAAAACTCATCTGTTAATTGCTCAAAAGTTGTAATTTTTTTGCCTGTCCAGTCAAAACACCCATTGTGACCTTAAAATATGATTCATTAACCACCTAATTCAATATGACCGCCAATACAACAAAGCATCTGATATTTATCTACTTTTGACCGTAGAATGGTAACTTGGTATTTATACTTATATGCTTTAGCAATCAGTATGTTGATTGAGACCATTATGAATAACTTTCAATAATATGATAATCAATCAAATCACTAAAATATTCAAGATGGCTCAAAATGGCAAAATTCATTACTACATATTGCCAAGAGCTGTAATGTATGTGAATATCGCTATAACTCATTCAGAACAGTTAGGGTATCATAACATAATCAAAGTGATTGATATCTGCAAGATGGCATCCTAGATGACCGTTCAATATGGCTGCAAATGTCAGTCACTAAAAGCCAGTAATTCATTCACGCTATGCGCTAAATATATATTTTTATGGTTTTTAGTTTATGTTAGATTATCACTTCCAAAAACCCCAGTAAGGCTATCTTAAGTGTCGTTGAGTTGTTATTCGTCAAATATCCCAATATGGATGCCAAAGGATGCCTAAAACCTACCAAAACCTAGGAGAAACATATCTCTAGACTATTAGTGATCGGATTTTTCGCCGCTTAGTAAGTGCCATTTCCAGCCATATTGGGTACCCATCTTAGATGGAACCTTACATGTATTGGTTGCCCTGATTACCTAATGATATGTAAACTGATCTGATTGACTTACACACACATTGCAGTATTAGGTTAGATACATTTATCAATTAGAGGTTTTTTAGAGTATCGGAAGCCATCTTAGATGCTATAATGAATTTATAATCACCTTTTTTGAAAAATATCCGGGAAAAATATTTATCATGGTTTTAATTAATTCCTTGACTGTCAAAACACCAGAGTAAATACCAAATTACCAAACTGCAGTCAAAAGTAGATCACGATCAGACATTTTCTTATATTGGCAGCCATATTGAATTAATTGATTACGTGGTTAAATGATCATATGTAAATAGGTCACCTTGAATGTTTTAATGAGACAGGCTGAAAAATTACAACTTTTGATTGAACAACATATGAATGTTTTGGTGGCCATTTTGATTTTTTGCGTTTCTACAAAAATGCTCAAGGTTTCTCGTCTGGCATCCATCGGATTCAGAATCAGCATAAAAAACTGGTCTAGAAACAGTTGAAAAACATTATATATGTAATAAAACAAGGTTGATATTAGTTATCAATGAGTCTGTAGCCTGGACTAATGTGTTTGGATACGATAAGAAGAACAATAAGATTTCCAACACGTTTAATGTACAAAATGCAAACAATATTAGTTTTTTATTAGATTTATTAATGGCAAATAGACATTAGAAATAATAAACACGCACGCAATGATTAAGCCTACAGTCGCATTCTAAATAATTATGATCAGCACAACTAATAACTCTATTTTGTTATCTCTATACCTGTGCAGTTTTCGTGATAAATAGCATTTTTGCCAAATATATGAACTTGTAGACTAAGTACCACATGTGCTTGAATAGTCACATTTCTTTTACAAGAAAAGAAATTGAAATAGGTAAGTGACAAAGTCCTTTGATCTGTATGACCTGTTTGCCTGCCATATTTTAACCAGACCCAAATGTGTAATGATACAACAGATACCGGCACGTTTTACTTGGCGTTTCTCGTCTTTGTAAAGGTTTAATAAATAACACAATCGGAAGAATGCGCCATTCATTTTCAATGAACTAAGCTATTAATTTTGCTACAATTGACTTGAATCTGAAATTTCATAATCATCCATTGCTTTCTTAATATCTGTTCAGTTTACGTTCACTACCCGGAAAATGAATATTTCAACAGGTAACCCCTTTAGAATGAGTATCGTCAGGCTGTCAGCCTAAAAGTTATTATGGTTATATGCAAGATATTTGTTCAGATACAGCACTGTATTAATTTAGTAGCATATCCCCTTCAGGTTCTGAGGTTATCATTTAGTCAATGCACACAATCGAGCCACTATAGTAGGATTTTTTATTCCTGTCAGTTCATTAAAAGTTTTTGGGGCGTGGCGACGGTTCCATTCGTTCTGAGAGGTTGTATACTTGACCCAATCAGTATAATAGAAATTCATGTCATGATACCGGATAAGATTAAGGCCATAATTAAAAAATGTCCCTTTTCTCACGAAGAAAATATTACAAAGCAAATGCACTGACTAAAATTCCAAACATCAAACTTCAACAAACTCTGAAGCATTCAACATAAGAAACTGATACGAGTAAGTAATTTTTACTCACCAAAGTTCTTTTACGTCACTAAGGAATACTAGAAAATCTAACACGTTTACATTTATTCACCTTGTTCCAGAAATAATATTTGAAAGAAAAAAAAAAAAAAAAAAAAATGTGCTTGAATAGTCACATTTCTTTTACAAGAAAAGAAATTGAAATAGGTAAGTGACAAAGTCCTTTGATCTGTATGACCTGTTTGCCTGCCATATTTTAACCAGACCCAAATGTGTAATGATACAACAGATACCGGCACGTTTTACTTGGCGTTTCTCGTCTTTGTAAAGGTTTAATAAATAACACAATCGGAAGAATGCGCCATTCATTTTCAATGAACTAAGCTATTAATTTTGCTACAATTGACTTGAATCTGAAATTTCATAATCATCCATTGCTTTCTTAATATCTGTTCAGTTTACGTTCACTACCCGGAAAATGAGTATTTCAACAGGTAACCCCTTTAGAATGAATATCGTCAGGCTGTCACACTAAAAGTTATTATGGTTATATGCAAGATATTTGTTCAGATACAGTACTGTATTAATTTAGTTGCATATCCCCTTCAGGTTCTGAGGTTATCATTTAGTCAATGCACACAATCGAGCCACTAATCTATCTGATGTACCATAATCACTAACTTGTATTAACATCCCATGGGAATGGATGAAAAATAGATAGTCTTTTTAAAATAATCGTTTATATCTCTGGTTTGCGTGGACAGATTGTCATAAGATTTGCACAATTTATACAAAAGAGTATACTTAATATTATCCATAAAAAGAAATTCACAGCATCGGCAGTTTTTCAGACCACTTTTTTGGGACACCCAGGGTTCAAAATTGAAGTCCCATTCTCGAAATTTGGGAAAGAAGATTTGAATGTGTGTGTGTTTGTGTGTGTGTTTTCTTGCACTTTCAAGGATAATAAACAAGATTTTTTAAGTGGGGAAACTCTCGCTAGAGGGCATTTTTTTTTCAAGATGGCCGCCCAAATCCCAGAAAATGGCATATTAAAGCTAAAAAGAGATCTGCGTGTCAATTTTGTGGTATTTATTGGTAATCAATTTTGTGGTATCTTAATGCTAATTATTGTGCAATGCTATTTACAATAATTAAAATGTATGCTAAGCACCCTTTGAGTGCCTTTTTTAAAGTAGTTGCCAAAATTTCATATATCGTAATAGCCTTTTTTTGGGAGGTATTATAATCAATACAAACATAAATCAAAGTAAATATGTTTGAAGGTATTTGTTTATATTTTCAAGGATGCTGAATACGATTATTTTGATCCACCATCTGGGAAATGTGGGAAACTCTAGCTAGAGAGCATTTTTCAAAATGGCCACCAACATTCCAGAAAATCGCACAATAAAGCTAGAAACCGCTATTAGTAGAGGAGCTAGCTAGGATATGTATGCACTTCATTTAGGAGAGGATAACTCAACTGTTTTAGACTAATATGAACCCTAGGAACAACTTGTGATATGTGCCAAAATTGATATCCGGGGCGAAAGGCCTGATTTTCGCCAAATTCAAAATGGCTCCAAAATCAATTAAATAGCCTACTAGGATTCTTAAGGCCGCTTAGAACAAGCAAAATAAGTGTGTTTTTGTCAATACAATGATATATTAAGATAAAAGCGACACCGAGATCATTTAAAAGTTGTATAATAATATTGTTCAAATCCAAGATGGCAGCCAAAATGGCCGCCAAAACATTTAAAATCTACAAAATTGGCAATGTATTGACTCTTATTTCCCATAAATCAAATCCAGCATGTCCAGCATATCAATCAATTAATAATATCTCACATATGACCACATAAAATTATATCTGACAGTTGATATTTGTAATAATACTTAAAATTCAAAATGGCGCTCGATTAAAGCTACTGAAAAGTGAAAACACAATAGAAATTGCCATTATATAGAGTACCGCTATGTCCAGCGTATCAATCAATTAATAATATCCCAATGACCACATAAAATTATATCTGACAGTTGATATTTGTAATAATACTTAAAATTCAAAAATGGCGCTCGATTAAGGCTACTGAAAAGTGAAAACACAATAGAAATTGCCAGTATATATTACCGCTATCATCTAGATATTGCCGTGCACACTAAAAACACCAAGTCAACTATGCACCGACTAAAAAATGGGGTCAAAATTATGACCACAAAAACGGTCATTTCACACGTTTTTGACCACAAAAGTGGTCAACATTTTAACCCCATTTTTAATCGGTGCATAGTTGACTCAAAACGGGGTCAAAAATGACCCCGTTGTTGAAAATATTTTTTAGGGTGTACAACTATATCATTCATAACAGTTGGGGTTATCCTCATGTGCGTACAGTACGTGTCTTAGCCAGGCCCTCTTCTCTCTTTTCTAGGCTAATATGAATCCAAGGAACAAACTAGAACGTGTACCACAAATTCTATCACAGGCAAAGAGCATGAGTGTTTGGCAAATTCAGTGTTCACTGTAAATTCAGTGTAACTTACAGAGTGTATCAGACAGTGTTCATAACCGATCCAGGTATATCAGGCACTACAGGCAGTGCTCATAATTATAACCGAGTCCAGGTATATCAGGCAATGTTCATTCAGTATAGGATTTTACAACAATCACCTGGCTTACATTTGTATATAGTACTTGTCACACTTGATCATAGCCATCCTGCATCAAGGACACACATTCTTGCGAGAATATTTGCCACGTGTGCAGGGATCTTGCAGGCCTTCGGGTTTTGAGATCACAATCTCAGGGACTAGCAAATTGCCCCTGCTTTCAAACCATAAGACTAGGAATTATGGATGCATCTCTTAATTGGCCTTGGACCCACAGTACACCTGGGTGTACTTTTCCATTCCCTTTGCTTAACTGCATGGCGGAGAAAGCTAATGACAGGATGATAATTATTCCCATACGCAAGACATTTTAAGTCAACGTTCAGAACCTACATCCACAATGCTTATATCAGGAGACGCGGATGTCTTTGTGTGTTTGTTATACTAGTACGAATTGGAGAGATCTTGGCCTCAAAGAGCCATGTTTTTTGTTTTGATTTGTATTGGTATTTTTGTGCAATTCAGGAGTGAAAAGATCAATATTATCACTATCTTCATGCCGCTAGGAGATGAGATTACAAAGTGTCTTTCCGCACTCCATATGCTGCGTGGGTATGACGCAACTACCATGATAGTCACTAACTTGCAGCCCTGAACGCTGTCCACAAAAAAAAAAATCTTCTCTGATCAAGAATTTTTACAGTCCATAGCACACGGAAGCACAATACAGATGGCGGATAAACTCTTGATCAAGTGCTTCAAACTATCCACAGACCTGAAGACATTTGTCGACCTGCGTTTTGCTGCATTTATAAGGAATGGACCTCAAGGTGAACTTTGAGAGCTTGTACCTCAATATATGTTAGGAAACATGTCCTGCGCGGTTACTACCAACAGTATACTGTGAGTCCAAGCCCAATTTAGAGACGCATTCGTAATTATGAATTTCCTAGTCATATGGTTTGAAAGAAGAGGCAATTTAATTGCTAGTCCTTGAGATTATGATTTTAAAAACACAAAGGCCTGCCAGATCCCTACACATGTGGCAATGTGCTCGCAAGAATGTGTGCCCTTGCAGGATTGCTATATGATCAAGTGTTGCAAGTATTGCAAATTTAGGCAAGGCAGGTGATTGTTGTAAAAACCCTAAATGAAAACTGTCTGATATACCTGTACTCAGTTACGTTATGAACACTATACCTGATATTTAACTGGACTCAGTTACGTTATGAACACTGCCTGTGATCCTGGACTCTGTATAATTATGAACACTGCCTGATATACCTAGACTCAGTTGTCAGGAACACTGAATTTGACAAAAATCGGGCTTTTAACCCAAGATAGAATTTTGGCACACCTCCTAGGTTGTTCCTTGGGATCATATTACCCTGGAACAATTTAGTAGATATTATTGGTTGAGGCCTTATATTAATTAGAAGAGGGCTTTGCTAAGTCACATAATGTATGCACATAAAAGGATAACCCAACGGTTATAAATTATATATTTACGTTAATAGATGATAGCGGTGTACTGCCAATTCTGTTTTTCACCTTTCAGTATCCATATCGGATACCATTTTGAATTTGAAGCATTATTATAAATATGAAATGTCCGATATAAGTTTATGTGGTCATTGAGCTAGTTACTATTTGATATATGGTGAATACGACCCAATACATTGCTAATTTTGTAGATTTCAATGTTTTGCAGCCATTTTGGCCACCATCTTGGATTTGAAAAATGTTACCATATTGAATTACCATTTTTATATGAGCTGTGTATTGCTTTTATCTGAACATGCAATTGTATTGAAAAAAAAAATCATTGTTTTTATTCAAAGGGACCTTAAGAATTTTTAATAGGCTTTTTGTTTTTTTGCCACCATTTTTGAATTTGGCGAAAATCAGGAATTTCGTCCATGATATCAATTTTGGCACATATCCCATGTTGTTTCTAGGGATAACCCCAACTGTTATAAATGATATATGACATAATGTACTTAGTTGTACGGTAATTTCTAGATGATAGCGGTATAATGGCAATTTCTATGACGTTTTACTTTTCAGTAGCCTTAATCGAGCACCATTTTGAATT
>JAMKCH010084136.1:0-11156 GCA_023653785.1 Ophioderma brevispina
ATACAGACGCTATTCCCCGGAACCCAAGAGGGTGAATAAACGTTTGATTTGATTGTCATGTTCCCTAAATATGGCAGATTAAAGGAACAGCGAATGATAACTTGACGATTGCACTCCAGAAGGAATACAGACACAGAAACCAAAAATATGGCTTCAAAGCAGCCATTAATTAATTGTACGAGTTCACTAGGGGGCTACCCTAATGTTTATGAGATAAAATTATAGTGGTTGTGTGGACCGTAAATGAGATAAAGTCAATGGAAGACAGCGGTCTTCGAAAAAAATCGAGAAATTTGGAGACACCTGAAATGCAATTCGAATGATAAATCACGTGATTTACGTAAATCATGTCTAATTACACGTTTCACATTGCATGACAAACAGCACAATGTCAACGGTGTGATTTAAAAGTTATTTTCAAGTTATCACGTGACCTCTTTCTTGCAATTAAATTTCCTGAGTCCAACGGTGATGAACGTGCCTCCATCTTTTATTGGCATTATCTCATTTTCGGTTCATACAACCATACAGTTTTTTGCCCTAAACATTTAGAGCAGATCCTGACAAACCCATAAGGTTCATTTAGCGACTATTTTGCAGCGTTTTTGACGTTCCTGTAGCCGTATTTCTTCTGGAGTACAATTGGCAAGTCATCATTAGCCATCTCCTTTAGCCCGCCATATTTAGGGATCATGACAATCAAATTGATCGTTTTTCGCACTACTTGATTCTGGAAAACAGCATCTGTTTGAAAATCACAACCTTGGCAATGATTACGTAATGTGTAGTCAGGAACTCCTGGTACAATTTTAAATGAATTTTTGAATATAAGTTGCTTTTTCTGTATGTTGCAATTCTTTTGGCCAGCGTGTGTATAATGGTGTTCGTAGTACAAGTTATCACATCATATGTGATAAAGGTCATAGGTAATGCCATGTGTAGTAGAATAGAAAGCTTTATATTAAAAATCACATACGTAAAGTAGATGATATCACATCATATATATCATGCTATCTGCAGAAGATAACATTACATTGTATTATTAAATAACAGATACTGATATCTGCAGCATAACAAAGAATTGTGATGCTATCTGCAGAAAACAGGCATATATAACGATATTTTACAGTAGATCCTATCACATCAAATACGTTAAAGGTGATAGGTACTGTATAAATGTAAAGTGACATGAGGACATTTCCATAAAAATTGCACTCCCATTTTTTAAAACTTTTGAGAATGCCTCTCAATGTACTAAATTTATGACAGCATACAAGTTAAAACTTACTTCTTGTGTTCTTTTCTACTAGTTCATCCATTAACTTTTGCAACGTTCAAGGTAGGTATTCTTACAACCAAACAAGTGAAAATTAAAGAAATTTGTATCCTAAAAGATGTCCGAGTGTCTTTCAAATCATATGTAATGGTATCTGCAGTAGATCGGATTCATATCGTGTGATACAGCAAATGCCAGCACGCCATGTTTGATGAAATAGTTATTTCTATCAATTCCATGATACACTTGACACTGCTAGCTGCAGAAGATGCCATCATATTATCATAATAAAAATTAATATGTAATGCTATCTAAACAGTATTAGGTGCTATCACATTCGATAAAGGTGATATGTAATGCCATCTGCAGTAGACACAGTATGTATCACATTTAAAATTATATAATGATATCTACAGTATATGGTATTGCATCATATATAATAAAGGTGATAGGAATGTCATCTGCAATGGACAATATTACATTTCAAATTATATCACAATATCTGTAGTAGATGATATCCCATATTAGATAAAGGTGATAAGTAATCCAATCTGCGGTAGAGAGTATCACATTTAAAATCAAAATGGTTTCTGCAGTTCCTGCTATCATATCACACGTGATCATTGATAGGGAATGCCATCTACATTAGATAGGATAAATAAAAATACATTAAAATTGTTATATAATGATATCTACAAAAGATGATATCAACTAAGATAAATGATAGGCAATGTCAATCTTCTACTGACAATATTACACTATTTCTAGATAACAGATACTGCATCACAGTAGATTACCAAACATATATCTAATATTAAAAATAAGATATGATGCTATCTGCAATAGACAGGATTTAAAAGATATTTATGCGTATATTTTCACGTATAGTTTATGTGACGTGTGCTAGCTACAGCGATGCCATTGCATCAAAGTAATAGTTGATGCTGTTACAGAAGATAGTAGATAGTGTACATTTAATATTTTGTAATATAACTGCCGCATGTGTTATCACATGGTATCTATGAGTGATTTACATGATCCGAAAGATTTGTGGGCTCTCGTATAAACAAAAGCTGCCCCCCCCCCCCCCCAAATCCATGAAGGCAATGCTGGCGACTTGCGCCTTAAGACCCCAATTGCTGCGGAGCGAACATTTGCTTGGGTGGAAGATTTTCAAAAAGAGGGGGGACACATGGCGTGTTTCTTTTTGTGAACCCCCATTCATATATGATAAGGTCTTAGGGATAAATGCCATCTGCACCACATCATATATGATTAAGGTGATAGGTAATGTCTCGATAAAACAGTAGTACAATTTAAAATCACATTAATTTTATCTGTAGTAGATGCCAATCACATCATACCATGATACAAAGGGAGGAGTAGGTAAATATCTGCATTGGACAGTATAGAGTTAAATCTACTTTGTATCTTGCGTAATGATATAAATCATATGATGATAAATATGACTAGGCAAGTTCATCTGCAGTGGGAAGTATTACATTTAAAATTCACACCAAATAGTATCTACAAGTAGATGTTCAATTCATAATTGAGCTTATATGATTCAGGTGATAAGTAATGTCATCTGCAGTGGACAGTGTTCTTTTTAAAAATCACATAACTTGGTATCTGCGTAGATAATCTCAATTCATATATGATAAAGTTGGTAGGTGATTGGCAAAATGCAGGTGGACCACTTTAGTTTATATTGGTAAACTTCAATCACAATTATATCTCTGCAATATATGCTATGATAAGGTGATAGTAATGTCAACTTCAGACAACTTTTCAAATCAAACATAATTGTATACAGAGTATAGTATCATATATGATACAGGGATAGGTATAATGTCGTTAATCTGCAGTGGGCAGTATTCCATTTGACAATCTACGATTAACAGTAGATGTATCACTCATATACGATAAAGGTGATAGGAAAATGTCATAATTCTTATCTGTGTAGATGCGATCACATCATATACGATAAAGGTGATAGGTATGTCATCTGCATTGGACAGTTATTGCATTTCAAAATCACATTCTTATCTGCCCGCAAATGCTACCACAGCATATATGATAAAGGTGGATAGGTCATGTCATCTGCATAAAAGTATTACATCTTATCTGTAGTAGAGATGCGATCCATCATATCATAAAGTGAACAGGTGATGTCATATGGATTTGGAGTTTATATTAAAATCTATTTCTCTACAGTAAAAAAGGCTATCTGCAAATCAGAAAATCCACAAGGAATATTGCCATGGCCACAAAGACATGATTTCTATATTAAAAAGATCATATTTGCCCGCAAATAAAGACATTTATTTAAATTTACACAGGATTTGTAGTTTAATATGGAATAAATAATCCACAATAAGTTGTACAAAAATGGGTCGCCGTTGATATTTTTGTTTTATTTGATTTTATTATAATAAATAAATGAGCCTTTCAAAAATGTGCAGTAAACATTACTTTTCAAATCACATACTGGTATCAACAGTAGATGCTAATCAAATTCTTGCATGGTAAAGGTGATAGGTAATGTCATCTGAATTGGACAGTTTATATTAAATAGCACGTAATAACATATGTTAAATGCAGTAATGCTATCACATATGATATGAATAATTGTGATAGGTAATGTCTCTGCGGGGACAGTATTCCATTCTTAAACCAGCTGTGAAAATGTAAGCAACTTCCTCGGCTGATGCATGGGGTCAATTTGACAATTTGACCAGGTAGTACGAGCGTTGTTTGACGTTAGTTTTAGGGTGAGCGCTTGAGTCATACCGCGTTTTAGCTCGGTATCGTGCGACGGAATGTTATGTCTCGTTGCGTATGATCGTGCGTTCAACAGGTTATTCCAATTGTTGACACTGGGTAGGGGCAGTCCTTTTTTTGATGTATTTAAGCTGTAAAGTTTCGCGAAATTGAGTGCGTTGTTAAAGTTACATGAAATGTTAAAGTGTTAAGAAGTAGAATAAAGGTACGATTTTGGGAGCAGTGTGAAAGTAATATAGTCCCAAGCATGTATAATAGTCCTGGCCAAAGGACGAACGGAAAAAAAGCGTTTTTGGAAAAAAATGAACTAATGTTGTCAGTGAAGAGTCAAGGAATCGAATTGCCCTATGGTTCGCATTTTCCCCAGACTGTGGCCCAGTAGACTATATCTATTGCCACACCGGTGTGAAGCGATATAGTACGGCAGGCACAACGTCCCGGGGGCTCCATAGACGATAACGGAATTAAAGCGTGAAACTAATGTTGCGTGAAGAGTCAACTCGAATCAATTGCACTTTGTGAACCATTGTCCCGGACTATGAGTACGCCGGACAATTAATACTTCTACACACGGTACTCTCTTTATGACGAATTGAAAACGGCGACACCATTATTTTTGTGTGGAAGAACTTCGGGGGGTTCCGGACCGTGTCTTCTTCGCACTTAAAATAATGGTTATCGCCTTGTCCCCACTTCCTTGGCGTATACGGCGGTTCCCCAAATCATACTTTATTCTCTAATTTAAAATCCCATTATTAATATATAGGGCAGTAGATGGGCTATCACAATCATATGATATGATGATGTTATGTCATCTAGCTGTAGACAGAATTACATTGTGTTATCTGCGCAGTAGATCTATCACATCGTATATGATCATGGTGATAGGTAATGTCCTCTCTGCAGTGGACCGTATTACATTTCAAATCTATAATGACATCAACCGACCCATCACAATCATATATTGTGTGATATGCATCTAATGTTATCGTGCTTGGACAATATTACATTTAACTGCACATAATTAGTATCTGCAGTAAATGTGCTATCCATCTCATATTGATGATAAGGTAATAGTCATCTGGCATGTGCGACAGTATTACATTCAATCATCGGCATAAAATTCTTACTCTGGGGCAAGATGGGTCTTTCACATCATATGATATGATGATTGGTAATCGTCATCTGCTGTAGACATAATTACATTGTGTTATCTGCATTAATGCTATACATCGATATGATATAGGTGATACTGCAGTGGCCAGTAATTACATTTCAAATCTATAATGACATCAACGTATGATGTCTATCACACTATATATGATGTGATGGGTAATGTTATCTGCATTGGACAATATAGGCATTTAACATCACATAATTAATTATCTGCAGTAAATGCTATCACATCATATATGATAATAAAGGTAATGGATCTGCAGTGTACAGTATTACATTCAACATCTGCATAATTCTTATCTGCAGTAGATGCTATCACATCATATGATAATTATGATGGGTACATTTCATCTACCTGTATACAGAATTACATTGGTGTTAAGTCTGCATGGATGCTATCACATCGTATATGATAAAGGTGATGGTAATTCATCTGCAGTGGACAGTACTACTACATTTCAAATCTATAATGACAACATTAGATGCTATCGAGCACCATATTATGAATTTGATGTGTATGTTATCTGCATTGGGGGGGGGGACAATATGACATTTAACATCCACATAATTAGTATCTGCAGTAAAATGCTATCACAATCATATATGATGTGATGTGTACTTTATCTGCCTTAGGACAATATAGCATTTAAAATTACATAATTAGTATCTGCAGTAAATGCTATCAACATCATATATGATAATAAAGGTACTGTCATCTGCAGTGGAAAGTATTACAGTAACAATCGGGCATATTCTTAATCTGAAGTAATGCTGATCACATCATATGATATGATGATGGTAGTAATGTCATCTATGTAGACAGAATTACAAATGTTTGGTTGTATCTGGCAGTAGAAAATGCTATGTCAATCGTATATGATAAAGTGATAGTAATGTCATCTGAGTAGGAGGAGCTTTACATTTACAAATCTATAATTGACATCAACATTAGATGCTATCACAAAGCCATTATGAATGTTATGGGGTAATTTATCTGCATTGGACAATATTACATTTAACATCACATAATTAGTAGCTGCATGCAGTAAATGCTATCACATCATAATTGATGATAAGTAATGTCATCTGCAGTTGACAGTATTACATTGAATATCAGCAATAATCTTATCTGCAGTAGATGTGCTCTCACATCATATGATAATGGTGATGGGGTAATTCATCAACTGTAGACAGAATTACCTTATTTAGTCTGGCAGTAAGATGCTATCACATCGTATATGATAAGGTGATAGAAATGTCATCGTGCAGGGACCGTATTAAATTTAATCGCATATTTTTATTTGGCAGTAAATGCCAATCACATCTGTGACAAAGATGATAGGTAATGTCATCTGCAATTGACATGAATCATTTAAATCACCTCATTTTATCTGCAGGAGATGCTATCACATCATATATGATAAGGGTGATAGGTAAAGTCCTCTGCGGTGGATAGTATTACATTTCAAATAACACATTCTTATCTGCAGTAAATACTATCACATCATATATGATAAGGATGATAGGTATAATGTGGGAGGTAATGTCATCTGCAGTGGACATGGTTACATTTAAAATCACATAACTTGTAATCTTCAGTAAATGCTATCAACATCCATATATGATAAGTGTTGATAGGTAATGTCATCTGCAATTGACAAGATTACATTTAACATCACACAATTAGTATCTGCATGCAGTAGATGCTATCAACTCATATATGAATAAAGGTGATAGAGTAATGGCATCTGCAGTGGACAGTATAACAATTTCAAATACTATAAAGACATCACCAGTAGGTGCTATCACATTATAATGATGTGATGGGTAATGGTATCTATCTGCATTGGACAATATTACAAAATTAACCTCCTCACATAATTCTTATTTGCAGTAAATGCTAATCCACAATCATAAATGATGATAAAGTTGATAGGTAATGTCATCTGCAGTGGACAGTATAACATTGAACATCGCATAATTCTTATCTGCAGTAGATGCTAACACAAATCATGACATGATAAAGGTGATAGAAAATGTCATCTTCCTTGGACATATTAAATTTTCAAATCGAATACTGTTTACTTTGCAGTAAATGCTATCACATCTGTGACAAAGATGATAGGTAATGTCATCTTCATTGGACCTTAAGACAGTTAAATCAGATCCTTTGTACCATGGCAGTAGATTCTATCACATCATATATGATATGGGTGATTAGGTAAAGATCATCTGCAGTGGAGAGTAATTACATTTCAAATAACATTCGTTATCTGCAGTAAATACTATCACATCATATATATACACATGGTAGGTTAATGTGGGAGGTAATTTTCATCTGCCGTGGAATGGTTACCTTTAAAATCACATAATTATATCTTCAGTAAATGCTATCACTCATAATATGATAATGTGATAGGGTAATTCATCTGGCAATGTGACAGATTACATTTCAAATAACAATCATTCGGCAGTAAATCCTATCCCAATCATATATGATTAGTCGATGGCAGGGTAATGTGGGAGGTAATGTCATCTGCAGTGGACAGGGTTACATTTAAAATCCGCATTTATTAATCACGCAGTAATATTATCATATCATATATAATGGATAATGTCATCGGCTATAGACAGAATTCCATGTTATGGTTATAAGCATAGATGCTATCACATTGTGTGATTAAGGTGAATAGTATGTTGCAGTATAAGATTAATTTAAAATCACCATATGATATGTGATAGGTGGCTATCACACATATACTGGCGAGTGCCATCTGTTGCAACGCTGACACATTTTTAGTATCAAAAGGTTCATCTTTATTGAATGACCTTGACCCCAAAATCATCTGTAAAGAACTTTTGCGTACCGGTATTTAGTATAACCGTTTTGCGTGTGCGAGCTAACATGATTTTGTAAGCCTCATAGATACTGTGTAAAATTAATATTGGTCGCGCCAAAATGGCACGTTTTCTATCATAACTTCCAAACAAAACATACTTTAAGGCCGCTAAGAATTTCACAGGTAAATGAGAAAAATAGGAAGACCATCGAAGCGTACTAAGAGCGGAGTGAAAAGTGGGAAGTGTCAAAAAAGGGAATGGTGAAGTAGATATAGCGGGTAAGGAAGCTAGATGAAAAACACTAGAGAAAGAATGGCGAACCTAAAAAAGACAAAGATGGGGAGAGTGGATAAAAAAAAATGGTAATATGTAGAAGGAGTGTCGGCAGGTAAAGCGAGATGAGGGGGGAGAGAGGATGGGTTTGGATAAGGGGGTGCAAGTAGGAAAAGAGGGGGGATCGAGATGAACTAAAATCAAATGTCAGTTAGAATGGTGAGGTAAAGGAAGGATACTGGGGTGCGGGACAAGAGCCGCCAGAGGGGGTGGCCAAGCAGTGAGAGTTGGTAGCTGAGATGGTGGAGGCGAGATACAAAAACCAGGAAACGCGGTAGGAAATAGAGCGGAACAAATGCAGAATCACGATGCGACTGGCGGAAGGGAGTTGGGCGTAAAAGAGGGCTGGGGGGTGATGAGGAGGGATTGGAAGCAACGCTCGGGATGATGGGAGTGTAAGGATAGGGAGGATTAAGAATGGCTTAGGAAAGGATGAAAATAGAGGTTTGAAGGGTGTGAACGTGTCAAAAAAGCGGGGTGGGGTGTATAGAGGCGGTGGGGGGGTGAAGGATGGAATGGAACGGGAAAATGGAAGGGTTTATAGGAAGGGAAGAGGAGAAAGGGGGGCGTGTAAAGTTGATGCATGAGAACAAAAAAGGGAGGGGAGTAGAGGTAGAGAGAACTGGGATGTATTTGCGAATGATCAGGGGGGTGATGGAAACGAGGGGGGGGAGCTGAGTAAATGAGAGTGCGGATATATGTTTAGTACGTGGAGGAAAGGGTTAACGGAAAAGTCAAAGTGAAGGTATGGTAAAAGTAGGTAAAAGAGAGCCGGTGGAGAAAAAGGGAATTCGGTCACTCTATTTCCGGCCCTCCCTTCCCCTGGGGGTTTCTCACTTTCTCTAGTAGGCAGGTATTTATTTAAATGATATGTTATCTGATAAGAGTAATATGTGGTGCTATCTCACATCTCCATCGCAAAGCAGTATTATAGCCTTGTAAATGGTAAAAGTGTAGTTTAGATCACGACCCCTAACCCTATATAGGGATGAAATCTTTCTAATCTATCATTCTAAAGCAACCAGACTAGATTAATAGGCCTTTCCCCGTGAAACTTTCAAACAGGTTCATTTTTTTGGAAGAAGGTCAGACGTGGGCTTGAAAAACGAGGGTAAAACAGACAAGGTTATACAACTTTTGAAAATCGCAAAATCGGCAACATTTCGGGTGCCGGAAAAGACACCAAAAACTTGTAAACAAAATCATAAAACGTTACTTACAACTTACAATCGATAAAATTATATTCCGTTACTGGAAAACAAAGTTAATACTGAAAAAAGACTTGGACTTGGTAGAAAAGGGGGAGAATTTGCGAGTAAAAACGCACTCATTTCGAAAGTGAAGACGCATTTTAACATGGCCGAACTACTTTCTGGTAACCTTTCCCTGATTGGCCCCAACAAGTTAAAGGACAACCAAGGGGTCCACATTCTTCCAATTGGGTAAACAGCGTGTTTTGGCATAGAATACGCACACGCAAGATTGCGCGGTGCAAGTCTCACCGGGAGTGCTTATCGGCTAATCCGTCGCTCGGAAATTGATTTTGACAATTTTCCTTCAAATTTAAGGACTATTTTAAAACAAAAATGTTTTTAAAAGCAGGAGCCATTGGTATAGAAGAGGTTTTCTTTCTCTGACGGTGTAATGGATCGAGTTTTGGGGTGATTAAGTAGTATTTTTACCTCAGTAACCATGGAGGGTCCGAAACTACACTTTTGCCCCTTTAAATAATATAGTTATCATGATATCTAGCGTAGTTGATATCACCTAATATACGTCAGAAGTGATAGGTAATGGCCCTGGTAATGACTAATACAGCTGATTGTGTCCTTATTAAGCTGCTTCTGGCCGTTATCATTTGCAGATATGTTAGGATACCTGACATGCAAAAATCTGATTTTTGGGGGGGGGGGGATGATGATTTTTTTCGATTTTTCTGATTCAGCAAATCACGGAAGTCCTTAAAATAATGCATGGTCCCCACAGTAATGTTATCACATATTTATTTACGGGTATACAAAAGCCATCTACCATTGACAATGTAACATATAAGTAACAGATACTGCTATCTAACAACATATCACATAGTATCATCAAATAAAGACTATAACAGCGGTGTGTGATGATATCTGGCAGAATACAGTATTACATTTAAAATTAAATGAATCTGGGTCACAATGCTATCACATCTTTTATGATAAAGGTGATAGGGTAATGTCCATATGGCAATATACATATTACATTTAAAAACTCATATGGTATCTTCAGTATACAAAAACTACATGGTTAGAGGGAGGTAATTAGGAGGGCACACAATTTTCCCGGGTACTAGGCACAACCTTGAACCTCGAAGGGTGAGGGGTGATAGGCCCAGCCAGTACCAAGTGAAAAATAGTGTGCCCTATTTCCCTGATGTAAACCATATAGTATTTGTTTTATTACGCCTCACTGTGACTCATGTGGAGGCGAGTTGTAGGGACACAGTCCAATCTATTTCCGCTAGGGAAATAGAACTTGTAATCGGAATCAGTCAGCCAATGAAATAGCAGGATATTGTTTTCATGAATAGTCATGAGGTGTAATAATATCAAATAAACAAGGGTTGTTCTCGACCGCATGTGTCTGCCCTCATCCAATCACAAATGTTTTAACAATTAGCAACATGTATAACTTCAGAATTACCTTTGTCCCCAAACTGTGTTCAACCTCATGGGGATTGGGTCAGTACTTATACTGACAGGGTTTT
>JAMKCH010084138.1:0-13036 GCA_023653785.1 Ophioderma brevispina
CGTTATATTTTATTAACATCTGGAACATCCGGACATCTATCCAAGTGAGTATTAAAGTCAATTTCACGTTTTTTATTGCAACTTGAAGTATCTTAACCAATTTTTCATTGTATATTAGAGACATTCCTTCATCCGAATAGCCTTGGGAAACCTAGTTGAACAATATACAGGCACATCAAACCCTACAGGGACTGTTAGCGAGGGAAAGATGGGGTGGAGGGAAAGTACATTTTATTTGAACCATCGGGCCGTTTCAAAGTGCAAAGTGCATGTCGCAAGAGGTATTAAATATGAATAGGAAGTTGTTACCACTGAAAGGTGATTAGGAACAATCTATGAATGCTTCAATCTAATATTTATTGAGGGACCTTTATGATCACGCTGTAACATGTGAAATTGTAATTTGATGGGAATATTCGCATGTAAGTGCAACAGGGCTTAGTGCAATAGCGCCATTTGTCAGAAATTCCCAATCAAACATACCGTATGTCAAGTCTTTGGGCAGTGCCTCTGAAATGGTCTTCAGGCGACACAGTCGCCTGAAGAACCATTTCAAGAGCTAATGATTCAAGGGAAGGACAAATTGAGTTGTCCAATAACATTGCAGCACACAATGTATCACATGGCAGCTATTGCACTTACAACCTGGTTGGTACTCACAGGACGATATGTGTTGCACGTGGTGTTCCTCTGATTCTGCCTTTGGACCTCTTGGGTTGGGCTTTGTCACTGCTGGACGCCAAGAATATAGCATGTCTGTGTACTTGTTTGGTTGAATGTTCATGTGTCTAAGGTCCACAGACAGACAAGACAGACAGCAAGACAGACGAAAGACAGACAAAGTTAACACAGGTGTATGTGACTTTTTTTGGTTAAAGATACACACAAAATTCAGAAGGATAATGGAAGTGCAAGGTACGAGCCTTCAGTATGGTGAAAAAATAAGTAATTAAGGACAATGTCATATGCCATTCTTTCCATTGATATTTTTCAGCATGCATTAACCGCAAGTGACCCTTTGATTGTTAGCACTGATTGATATTTGTACTCCACAAACCCAATTCAATTTCCCGATTCCATACAGGCTTAATTTCCTGTCCATGTGTTCTAGTTAGAGTGTTGGCCCTGCACAATAAGCTGCGTGATAAGACATTTTTTTGTGAAGTTCAAAGTGGAGTCTAACTTTAGTCTGGGTTTAAACCAGGGTTAGTCATACATGATGTGGACCTTTTTTCTTCCAACATATCTAAAAGGGGCTGTAAACCGGGGTGGGAAAATTTCTCATGGATGAAAGCCGTTCCGCCCCATTCAATGAGGAATTTTCTCATTTTTTTTCCTGATACATTTACATGTTAACAGTATTTGAAAGAAAAAAATGTCCAATCTTGTTCTAGGACCTACACCGCTGGTTTAACCCCGGGGTCTAAAAGTAATCTCCCTTTCAGAATACCAGCCTATGAGTCTAGTTCAGTGTAGAAGTTGATATTTAGTTAATCCCCTGAGGTCTACGGGATTTTATTGGTAAAATTGTTTATTTGATGTGTTTAGCGAATTGGGAAGTGGTGAAAAGCTTGAAGGTGTGTACAGGTCATATAGAAGGCCCATTTGATTGGTTATCAGAGTTATATCATGTTATATCAGTAATGAGCCAATCAGAGGTACTGTAGAAAGGGGTTTAAGAGATGGTTAGAAATGCTCAAGACTTTTACCCAATTTGATGACTAAGGTTACTTTTTAGATAGTCATAAAATTTAAAAGGGGGGGGCAGGGGTGGCCATAGACACAATGTCCCTATGTTGCATTTGCATTTGTGAACTGTCCAATTATGTTTCTCCAAAATTTTTAATACTAACATGTGCACTCTTATAATTATCGAAAGAATTTGGATGTGAAAAGAAGTAGTGAAAAAATTAGGATATCAAATAAAATAAGAAATCATTGATTTGTGTTTCTTTTCTTTCTTCATTCAGCATTTTGGCCCCCTACCTGATTGATGCCACATAGGCTCACCCCATGGCTCAAAAAAGGGGGAATTTGGGAGCTCTTCCTGTCAGAAATTGGGCTTTGAGGGGAAACTTGTGCCATCTTGGGAGGGAAATTTTACTACATTGATTACGTGGGAAAGTCTGTGAGAAATACACTATCTTCCCGGTTCTTTATTTTTCACAGCCCTGTCCAACCCCTATTGATAGTAGGACTATCTAGTTGGTCTTTCAATTGACATATGTACATGTAAACAAATTTAGGACAGTTATTGCATTGAATTAGTTGGTAGTGGGCTATAGGGCAGTAATTAGTATTGGTGTTAAACAACACATCCTTTCATAATGTATATTTTTAACTTTTTATTTTTTTTATATGAATGTAAATAAAGTTAATCTGAATCTGAAACTTTGTACATTGTGCAACGAGAGATTTCAAGTCATCCTATTTTCTGTGATATTGATTTCTATCGATACCCTCGAATAATTCCTAACCTTTTATTTTGGTACAGAAATCTTTCAAATGAAACCAAAGGTGATTTGTATAATTGTTATATTTCAATAGAAAACATAGGCTTTGAATTTTGCATTTGCTCCTATATGAGAATTAGAAATTTCACAACATTATTTTGTACCAAAGAAAGAGTTTTCTCAGCTTAATCTTTATAGATGGGGATATTTTTTTTGATATAAGCTTTACACCATGCCAAAATCATAATTTTCAAACATTTTTTCTCGGACACCTGTATTTGAAATCTCTCATTTGCACTTTTAATGCAATGGATTGTCGTCCTGCAGTAGCATTAATGAGTTTTTCATCACTTGTATTGTGCAAAGTTTACGACAGAACATTGCACGTCATTGCGTTAATCAGTGCTTTAAATTCTGTTCACAAATTAGCTTCTTTTCTGCCTGATACTACTTATCACTAGATGTGAATATTGACAGGGACCTAGTGCATTGGAAAATCTTATAAATTATGCGAAGAGGTACATAAACCAAGGTGGATTGGGAACATGAAAACCAGGAGGCAAATTCACGAAGTGCATAAAAAGTAAAAAATAAAACATCCAAAAACACAACTAAAAAGTAAGTAATTCTCTTCATGAACATGTACTTTCGGATTAAGCAAAGTTATTCTTGAAGAAATAAGACATCAAAAGCAAAATATGAAAACAAGTAACAAAAAAAAAAAGCATTATAATTCAGTCCTGACCAATTATGCAAAGAATTGGTTTATAGGGTCCGTATCCTATCGCATAAATAGCCTAAATCCCCAGAACCCAGATTTTTTGCAACACGGGTGGAATTTATGACTGATGCCAGTAAAAAAAAAGATAAAATCACCACCAAGTAACAACATTACCAACTGGATAACAGTTTAATCATACTTAAAATCATATCACATTTATGAATATTATTTCGGATAAAAAAACAAAATGCCAAAATTGGTAAATGCGTTCACTGACCAATTGCTAGACACGACGAAAGAGGCTAAAGATGTGCAGATAAATTTGTTAGGCTAACTTTAAAGTTTGCCACTTTTAATCAACGAGTGTGTCTATTTACATTAATATCATACACTCGTACCCATTGATATTAAACCACATCGGTCCAAGACCGGTCAAAAAAGGTGCATGCCGTGAATCACAACTCTGGCGTGTGTTTTCTTGTGTACACGCCATTTCCTCGGCGTCTGCGGAATTAATGTCGCTGCGACATTATTATAAATCGTTCTGTTTACCCATAATTGTGCTGATATTAGGCTTTAATAATTTCAGGTGAGGGCTTATGTATTTAAAAAGCTCTATAACCAGGCAAAAATATCATTTTGAAAATCTAAGGTGCACGTATTTCAAATGGGCCAGTGTCTCTATAAGTTCATGGGGTCCAGTCACTATAGCCTCGTCGCCATCTCCAGGTACCCCCAGATTTTACCACCAACCGGAATGGTTAAAGGAGGTATTTGGTTTGGATGTCATGAGCTAAAATATTAATTTTAACAAAGTACTCTCTTTGGGATACAAATCCACTCGTTTTTGATAGCTCTCAAAGGGGTTGAAAATCGTGTGCAATATTTTACCGATGGGTTTGTGGCGAAGGCCATTCTATCCAGAGGAAAAATTTATAGCCTTAATTGGGTCCTCTCTCTTTAATACAAACATGACCCTTTTTTGTGACATTTATACATAATATAGATTATGTGATTCTCCAACACTTGATGTTAGTATTGGGATTGCAAGGAAAGCCAATCCTTATGTCAGTGCCAGCAATTCAACTGTTAAGTGCTAGTAAAGCGTGAAAAAAGCAAGGGCCCTCAACAAACGGTCAGCTCACAGCCTGATGAGGGGAACATATTTGAATAGTTCAGCCTCACGTAATTAGAATCTGTCGTGCAGTGTTATTTTTCAACTAAAGAGAAAACTTGTCGCCATCTATTACCTTCATGTCTTGGGTTTATCATGGGTACATGCTACTACTGCTGCTGGGTGTATCTTGAGGGGTTCTTGATTTTGGGGGGTGCTTTATTTTGGGGGGTCTTTGTTTGGGGGTCTTCGTTTTGGGGCGGGTGAGATGTGCAGCGTGGTATTCTGAAAGTTGACCATGAATATCCAATTACGAGTCCAAAAATAAACTAAGAGTTCCTGGTGTTGAAACAATTTTGCTTCAATATTAAAAACAATGTACTTTTATGTAGACTTTCGGCAGGCGGGCACCCAATAAATCCCAATTTAGATGTTGTTATTGGTTTTAACACGTAAACCTAATCTTGACTAAAATCCGGCATTTTTTATATCCGATGGAGGAGACCGACTCCTGATGCTATTGAGTAGTTGATTCTGGACTTGATTGTGTAAATTGTGTTCAAGTCTATTTCACTTCAACACATAATGGTTTGAACAGATCAATGAACTCCTTTTTTCACTATAATACAATTACCTGCTCAGGGTAGTAAACTAAAGACCGAATATTACAGGGTCATAGGTTACGAGCACATGTACATGTGCTACATGTAATTGGAGCTGTAATTTTTGGCCTATTAATGTATTTAATAGAGCCTTTGCCATAGCGTGGAAGAACTTTGCAAAAGCTTTTTTGCCGCTGTGTAACGCCCTACTAGATTTTTATGGCTTGCTTGATTTGCCCTGAAATTAACAGTTCTGCAAGCTGTTGGATCTTATGGATTGACTCATGGAACTGGATTTTGAAATTTTGGTGTGTAAATGTCCTTTTGGAAGTTGTTTTTGTTTGGCGGGAATCTGAATTTCAGTGTATAAAATTCGCATGTGTTTCCGATACTTCGTCATTATGAGATTCGAGAGGGCGGTGTTTTTTATCGATATCATTTCCCCTCGTGAGTTCCTGGGATCAGCGTGGTTGGATTTGCGGGCTATTGTGTCCTTTGCGCCCGAGTGATGTTTGTTGGTTATGAATGTTTTTGCCTGTATGACCCCGGCCTTGGCTCAGATCCTCTGCCTGCACCATGCCACTTACTGTGTTCCTAAGAAAAGTCTGGACGCTGTACAGAGCCAAAATGCTTTGTGTATTTTATATCAGTATATTATATAGTCCACGTTTAGACATAATTTCATGATTGAATCCCTCAAAATATCCAAAGTGTTTGATCCTGTAAAGATTCCCACGATAAAAAATTAGGCAAGAGATAGTGCGTAATTAAAATCATGAACTCATCACTGTTTACACTCATTGGGAATTCCCAGGAATTTTCCCTTGAGGATCACGTGACCGTTGACACGCAGCCTGGTGTCCCGTGTTGGCATGAAATACACACCAGCGTAAGTGCGAACCATTTTGAACAGTTGTTGAAAAAGACATCCCAACATAATTTTTATTGAGAGACAAATGAATTCCCTCGGTTCTAATCTAACTAAGTACATATTCATTGTTATTGTGAGAGATTAAACTTTATAATGAACTTGTGTTAAGCGAACAATCAAGAATTAAGCTCAGCAAGTGCGATTAATCCTACCTACTATCAAAAGCTGACATTTTACACCACAAACTAAATTTTAATCGAAATCAGTTTTGAACAAATATCAGCAAGTTTACACGTAAGTTTGAAGCCTTTGTGCTTCATCTCTTTCGGACTTTTTTGGCACGTACAGGATAGTTGGTTGTTCGGCAAGTCCAATATCAGCATATGTTTATGGGTTGCTGACTTTACTCCCAAACATTCACTTTATTAATCAGAAAAAAGTAATTACTTGACAATATTCCTTTTACAACGTTTTACTTTTACCTATTCATGAATAAAGGAACGACAAAACTTAAAGATATCTTACAAAACGTCGACAGACCAGCTAGGAATGTCCCCTTTGCAAAACATTTCACAATTCGATCGTATTGCTTTTCCCAGTCAACCTCCCATGGTCAACGGCTGGCTCGTCACATATTATTTCGCAGTCCTAAATGTTGTGACAAAATTGAAGCGCATGCCGGGTTACCGTACATTTCTCTCTCAGACTCATCAAACGCCTTATGATCCCCTTTAATTTCCGTGAATAAAAAACACAACGACAGAAATCAATATTCATATTTGTTTGTGTATTTTTTCTAGTACATCTCTTTTCAACTATTTTTAACATACATTACAAAATCAGTTCATATGTCCGGAGCGACCATGCCACGTGACATTACCTCGCCCCCCTGTATTAAATGGATCAAACCAAACAACAAAGTTAACATAGCTGCTCAATTCATATGTTAATTGCAAAGTAAACAAAAATAACACCGGTAATTAAGTCAGAATTATTTTTAAAAAATCATTTTAGAAATGACTAACATAGATTTGAAATCGCAATAAAATCATGTTTTTTTATTGCTACAAAAAATACGTCATTTTAGCTTGAAAAATCTGTACAAAATGACCGACTGCCGAACCCCCCACGGCATGGCCATGCGGATGAAATTTGACACAAAACAAATGTTTTAGAAATCATTTTTAGAATCTTTCGCCGGTATTTTTTGCAATGTGTGATCAGAAATTTACAGGTGGGTGACCGGGATACCTGTGGTCATGAGCTGAAAGTCTGAAAGATCAGTATAGTTTACAGCTTAGACTGTGGCTTGGGGAATTTCCAACCGTTTTTACTCATCAGTGAAATTGGAAACCCACACGCGACATTTCTGGGAATTCATTTATTTATATTTATTTTCGCACTTAATTTTGGAGAAAAAAAATTTTTCTAACTAAAACCGCTATATTTCATCCCGTAATTTCCGTGTATTTTATTCTCTCTTCATTTAATTTTTCTTTCTCCCCCCTCATTTCCCCGCGAGATGCAAGATGTCCCGGAAGGAAGTCTTCCTCCTCCCAATATTCCCCATTTTTTCCCGCCCTGCTCGCCACGTTTTTGCTAAGAATTAGGCCTCTTCAGTTGTGTAGGGTCAGTGATGTTCCGTATAGTCATTTTTGCTTTTTGGGGCATCGGGGTACGCCGGCCCGATTATATTTATAGGCTAAATGAGCAATCTATTCTTTAATCTTGGGATTTTTAATAAATAATAAACAAACGAAAACATTGCTACTGAAGAGTTCTTCTTACTATACATGCAATTAATATTTGTATGTACTCGAAGTGAGTAGTAGATGGACAGGCATTATGAATAGCAAAACACAATTTGTTTGAAAATGGAGGTCGCCCTCATCTGGAAATATCTGTTCAGCGTTTAGTACTATATATATATGCATTCCAAGGTTTCCGTAAGGGCTACGATGATGTAACTTGGTACAAAGGAGGGGGCCGGGTGGGATGACATTTTGTGTATCTCTTGCGACATTGGTGACCTCATGTGATCTTTGACCCTCATGTCAGTCAATGTAACCTTTCCTACGGCGGTGCGGAAAGTGATTGTCGTCTGTGCACAACTCCGAAAATATTATCTAATTAGTACTCTTCGGCGAGAGCTTAACGTTATCAATCCGTCATAGCGAATGCATGGAAATGAACTAAATCCACAATATCTCCGGAAAATGAAGGGTTCTATGGAGATTTGGCATCAGAGGGTCCGTTACTATGTTTTTTGTTTTAAAGACGTACCGTAATTGGGTCTGAACCTATAGAACCTAGCGAGAACATTGAACGTTTTTGTCGGTACACTCCTTTTCGGTGCTCGTAAACACGGAAAAGTAAACACGTAATCGCTACGGGCGCATCCCTTTTTCCCACAGATGTCATTTCGGTATTATTCAGTCTTGAGAATTTTCAAACGCTGGTTTCAATTTAACGTTTTCAATTTTAGAACAGGCTATACGTCCTTAACCGTACGCCGTAACCCTTTCCCGCAAGGCTTGTGTACAAGTTATCTGGATGTTTCCATAAGTTATAAGTGTCAGGTCACTTGTATAAGGAAGCAGATTAAAGAGTTTTCCACCTGAGTAGACGTTGAGCATATTTCGGGGGCGAATTACATATGCAAATGACTAAATTAATATCAAAAATCTGCGTATCACTATATTTTTGAAACAGTTCTTTCGATATGTCAAATTTTCACTGCATGCAACCCATTCTATGGTGCGTCATCTTCTTGCATTTCAAATTTGTGATACAATGCAGCTAGGAATGCAAATGAGCTAATTAAAATGCATAATTGCTGTATCGGAATGCCAATTCTTTAACTATATGAAAACGACAAAGGCCATATCCTGTGTGGGAATTCTATGGAGGGATAAAGGCTGAGGTGTTTAGGGAGGAGGAAGCTGGGGTGTTGGGGAGGAGAAAGGTGTGGGGTGTAGGGGAGGTGAAATGAATGTGGTGTGTTTAGCGGAAAGTTTGGGGTTTTGGGGGAAGTTTGGGTTGTTTGGAGGTGGAGTGCGTTGGATTGGTAGGTGAGTGGTCATGGTGGGGTGGCATCGGTTATGGGAAAGGTAAGTTGCATTGGGGGTGGGGGTCTGATAGATCAGTTGGGGAGTTGTGCACTCGGGGAGGGGGTAAGGTGATCTTGTGACCTCATGTCACCTTTGGTGCCATTCATTTGGGGAGGGGTCGGGTGCATCAAGCAGGAGCGGTCGGGTACATCAGGTAGGGTATGGGTGGGTGAATTGATTGTCATGTTGACTTTGTGACCTCATGTGACTTTGGGTGACCTTGTGTGACCTGGTGACCTCATGTGACCTTGGTGACCCCATGTCGACATTTGTGACCCTCATGGTGACCTTGGTGACCCCGTGTACCTTGGTGACCCCAGGGAACCTTGTGACCCCAGGTGACCTTGGTGACCCATGTGACCTTGGTGACCCCAGGTGACCTTGGTGATCACATTTGACCTTGGTATCCCATGTGAGCCCCTCGGTTATCCCAATGGGACCTCGTTACCCATGTCAAGGGGACGGGGAGGAAGGGTGGGATGTTGTGGGAAAGGGTGGGGAGGGGAAGTGAAGGGTGGGTGTTTTATAGGAGGGAACAGGGTGGGGTTTGGGGGAAGTGTTGAAGGGGGGTGTTGGGAGTGGAGTGCGTCGGTCGGGGTGAAGTGGCATCAGTGAGGGGTCGGTGTGTGGGTAGGGGTTGGGTGCATCAGTGAGGGGTCGAGTCTGGTGCATCGGGGAAGGGGAAGGGTAAGGTGCACTGGGGGGGGGCCATGGTAGATAGTTTGGGGAGGGGGTGCGTGGTAGATAGTTGGGGAGGGTGCGTGGTAGATAGTTGGGATGGGTGGCATCGGGGAGGGGGTTGGTGATCTTTGTGACCTCATGTGACCTTGGTACCTCATGTCACTTTTGGTGCCATTCATTGGGGGGGGTCGGTTGCAATCAGGCCAGGAGCGGGGAAGGGGCATCAGGTAGAAATGGTGGATTGACCTCATGTAACCATGGTTTGCCCTCATGTGACCTTAGTGACCCCCTTTGCCCTTGGTGACCCCTGTGACCTTGGTGATGCCATTGACCTTGGTGACCCCATTTGCCCTCTGAACCTTGTGAACCCTTGACCTTGGTTGAACACATGGTGACCCTTGGTGACCCAGTGACCTTGGTGACCCCATGTGACCTTGGGCACCCCATGTGACCTCGGTGACCTCTTGTGACCTCATCACCCATGAACCTCAATTGATCCCATGAAACTCATGACCCCATGTCATGGGGAAGGCTGGGGTTTAGGGAGGATGAAGGTGAGGTGTTGGGGAAAATGGTGGGGTGTTGGGGAGGGGGAAGGGTGGGGATGGGGAAGTTAAGGGGGAGTGTTTAGGGGGAACCTAGTTGGGTTTTTGGGGGAAGGTTAGGGTTTTGGGAGTGTGGTGGGAGTGTGTCGTGAGGGGGTTGGTGTGCTTCGGTGAGAGGTCAGGGTGGTTGCACCGGGGAGGGGGAAGGGTAAGGTGCATGGTGCATTTGGGAGGGGATGGGGTGAGGTGATGTCTGTGGCTTCATGTGACCGTTGGTGACTCATGTCACCTTTGGTGCCATTCATTGAGGAGGGGTCGGGTGCATCATGCAGGAGTGGGAAGGGAAGCTTTTTTAAGAGCAAAAATTAGCTTTAAAACAAAAAAAAATAAAGCTTATTCATAGGCACGGCACTCATTCGAATGCTCTGGTTCTGTAATGGGCTTATTCCTGTTCCTGCAAATTTCCAAATGGGAATACACATAAGATGCACACAAATATAATAGTGTAATAAGTGAGTTATAATTCTACAAGATTCTGTGAAAATATTAATTTAAATAAATTTGAAAATATTGAAAAAAAACATTAACATTTTTCTATGCAAAAATATGGGCTTCCACAGGTATTGTGTATTTCAAACCTGTGTTTTTCTGAAAAAACATCTTAAAGGCCAAGATTAATATCTTAACTTGTGGTGTAGCATAAATATAGGGTTGTTGAATGGGTATTCATGTCAGTTGAGATGAGAGCAGTGTGTGCTGTGAGTAATGTTCCATTATGCACTCATCAACTTGTAAATACTTCCACCTCTTTGGCTCTGGTTTTCTCAAAGACTAATTAACATGCCCGATCGATTAGAGAAAAACCTCAGTGTTATTTTATCAGTGTTTGTATCAGCTATCGGTCGGATAGCACCTCTTTTTTAAGTGCGAATGCCGGCCTAATGTGATTAAAGCGTGCAAATGAAGCCATGGCCAATGTGTGCTAACACAAATCAATGTTAGAGTTTTCAGAGGAAGTGTGTCACCAATTTTGACCCGGGTTATAGAGATGTTTTGTGTTGGTATTCTGCTTTTAATTTAGCAGGGAGTTATTCGCCGAGATAAATTGTGAAATGGGGAAGTTCGGTGCTGACAGGTAAAAGCCGTAAGACATCAGTAACAGTCCTCCTTTAAAGAGCTGTGTTACCAAGACAGCTGTTGTGACTAAACACACAGAAAATAGTGTTGCGATAGCATTTGAGCAGTTTTGAGAAGTGGGCCAGGTTTTATCGGGTCCATGTGGAAGGTGAAAAAGTGGCTGTCATGATTTTATTTGGACTATGACATTTGAAGATGATTGCAAACACTTGAAGTGAATTTACTCTGATCTTGTGAATGATTATATTATTTGCTGATGGTTATTTTCCGTATGTGTACATATTGCGGTTGAGTTATTGGCAGAAACTGTTGTATGGATGATTATACAATAATTTTTATGGCAATAATTGCAATAGTGTAAGTTTTAGCTAATGGCGGGACACCCACTGGGAACAACACTACCTGAACTCAAATTGCAATTTTTCATAACATTAGAAAGTAACATTTCACAGGCTTTAAAATTCACCGGGGTAATGAGAAAAATATGGACTTTCTTTTGATACCAAAATCTCAATTTTAATGGGGTAAAATGGGAGGGGGATAAAGTTGTTAATGGGTCACCCACCTTCAAGTTGAAGTTGTACAATGAGATCAAAGACTCAAGCATTAGTTATATTCACTGTTGAAGGTGTAATTATAAGTTTCCCTGTCCCCATATTTGTAGCAGATATTAAGTGTTCAGTCTGTGATTTTCAAAGACCTGGTTTACCGCCACAGTAGCATAAAACATTTTCCTTTATCTCAACAAAACCACCATCACCCAGTCCAAACACAGTCTGTATTTCTCACATAAACTGCAATATGTCTGCCCCAATTACGGTAGAGTGATTTTGAATGAGTTATCCAACCAATAATAATACATTCATGTGTCAAACTATCGCAGCTTTTGTCAGCCTTTTTGGAAGCAAAGTTCAGTGAACCCCAAGTCCATAAATGCTATAGTTTGATCGGCGGTAAACTCGCCAAGATTGATAACATTGTGTATTAATAGATGGTGGGATGTGGTCAACACGAAACAGTTGATGACTCAATAATTAATTTTATGGTAATATCCTTCTGTTAGTTGGGTAATTTGCTCTCGGGATTACAGTGATAACTCACTATCCAAAGACTTTTGGATAGCAAGCAAATGCAGAAGCTTTGAAATAACTGCATTGTGGATGTAGAGAAATGTATTGAAAATGTACGAGAAATGCAGAGTGACTTGGATGTATTCAGAGAATTCACACGACCCTTAAGAAATTGAATAGATAAAACATAGCGATAGCAAATATCAAGTACTGTATAAGTGGAAATTTTCGCGAGGTTTTTATTTTCGCGAGTGAACAAAAAACTCGAAAATAAAAACTCGCGAAAATAACCTTTTCAAATAGATTTGTATTGCACTTATGTCAATACCGTGAAATTTAAATTCTCACGCATTTGGCCAAACTCTTAAAATCGCAAAAATATCTGTACGCGGAAATTTCCACTCATACAGTATGCCTTGTAGGTCAGTGAGTTCGGTAGCCAGTGAGAAAAAGATTTCATGTGAATTATGCTAATTCAACAATACCACTTTAGCGACGAGTAGATTGTTATTCCCATGCGCTCATCCCCTGCAGGGTGTAGGCACAGTTCAGTGGTGAGATGTTATCTCTTCAATCGCGCACGCAGACGTGCGAGACGCATTCGTAATGAATTTGGGATTAATTAAAGTAAGTGCATTTTTTTTGTTACGGACCTTGCCCACGGACAAGCTGGGTATATGATAGAGTTATACCTGGGTAGATTGACTCAATATCAAATCTGTGATTGTGCGG
>JAMKCH010084140.1:0-147817 GCA_023653785.1 Ophioderma brevispina
GGGCAGTTATTTACACTGGTGTGCGCCCTTGCGGGTGAACTGCTAAATCGAGCTTGTGGTGCATACAAATGAATATCACTGGTCAAATTTATATCCGGTCCGCTTTTCTACGCGCTTTTACATTTCCTTCTGTTCTGGCGCCATAATCCTACGTAAAACCAGCTAAGAACTCGCGTAATATACGCCATACGCCTAAAACCGTCTGGTGCAAAAGTTTAGCGTAACAACTTATGCCAATAACCTGCCAAGGAAATCTTCGGGGTATGGATAGAATTTGTCTCCGGGGTGTTAGAAACTACGCTTCTGTGGATGAACTTGTACCTAACGGGGTTCTGGGCTAACGCTCTGTGGATGCAGCAGGTGCTTGTCGGGTAGCACCCCATTTAACTTAACGTAACACACAGCTTTTTTTGGCAACGGCTGGTCGGGCTTGGTGTTGCCATGTCGACACTTTGACAGTAACTGTCTTACTATTGATTAATTTTGCTTGAAATGGATCTGTTAAACACACGGATCCTCTACACACTGGATAGGCTGTCTCCCCCGCAATTGCTAGCGAGCCGGTGACGACACCGGAAGTTTTCCACAGCGTCCATTTTTTGCTCTAACCCAAACATTCACCTCGGTTGCACGAGTTTCTCTGGGATAGTATACACTAAATGCCTTTATAAAGTACTTTTCCTGGCCATACTGAAAAAAATATCAAGCGTTTGCAATTGCATGGAGTATGTGGGCCCATTTTGCCTGAATTACCTGTGAGTAGAAGTAAACACTGTATTCTAGGCAATTTTTTGTGCGACCGATTAGTGATGACACTGGTGGGTACACGTCGTATCCTATACACTGTACATAATAATGTAGTAACATTGATTGCCCCCCAACTAGACTATATTGCGTATCTAAATTCTATGACTCCATGGGAATACTACCTGTAGTTCCCCATATTATATTTCATTCATGAGTCTTGGCTACATGTAGAATGGATCAAAATTAGGCCTAAGGGATAGCTTGTGATTTTTAACATTTATCACAAAATAGTGTCACTAGACTAGCCTTATAAAGCCCAAGGTCAAGGCCAAAATCAGTTCCTTCCAATTTTCATTTCCAAACAATTTCTGTGCAGTATACTGACCCAATAGACTGCAGTGCATTAGCTTTCTTCCAGCGAGATTTTATCCGAGGGCGGGGGGTGGGGGGGGGGGGGGTTGGGTGCCCATGGTCATTCCAAGAGTTCTGAAATTGGCACCTCGCTAAAGCTAACAAGACCAATTTTTCAATTGAAAAATAAACCCCTAACGGGAGTCTAAACGGATTCCCGTTTTTGGTGAAATTATACTAGTTTTTCAGTTTTTTAAATAAGTGTACCAATTTGCAGTAAAATTAATACCCCTTGCGGGACCTGTTCTCAATACTACTAAAATACCTTTACAATAGCCATATAACCAAAAAATTACACTCTTGCAATTTGTCAAGAAAATTACACACTCGGGTTTTTATTTTGGCTGATTGTTTAGGTTAACTTTTCCTATTTTTAACATTGAACCAGTCAAATCACAACTTGAATTTTATACCCCCTAGAACTTCATTATTGTGAAATTTTAACCCTAGAGGTTGTCCAACATTTGCAGCTTATTGTGGTTTTTTTTTTTGGACGAGCATGGTCCCCGACCAAATTTCAAAAACCCCACCATGAATTTTATGCAAAAATATCTAAATAATATTGTTTTTTTTTAGAATAGAACGTTGCATGCCCCCATATCTCTTAAAGCCTGTAAAAAGAGATACAGGCATTTCAAAGAAAGAAAGGACTGTCTTACCTCGCGTCTACCTGAGCCATTTTGTTAACAGCAATTTCTCTGGGGCGGGGGGGGGGGAGGGTAACACCCCCTATGCATCTTCCTTGTTCACATCCGATTCCTATAAATGGTACCACAGTAATTGCTTGCGTTTTCTTTTCCATTGTATTCAAAATAAGTACCAACATTCCCTTAACATACGTTAAAGGAAAGAGTAAAAATGACATGATATAGGGTGGTGGAAAATGATATTTTTCAATTTTACTCAAAACATCACTAAACGCTAGTGTTAAAAAAATAGAAAAGGCCCGAACCGCATGGAATAGATACTCCTAACTGTTTTCATGTTTGGGGTGATATGACGTCACTTTTAATGCTGGGCATCTTGGTACTCATTTTGCTACAATGAAAAGAGTAGGATGATAGCTATCATTGGTATCAAAATCAAGTGTCTATGGTATTCCCAGTTGCAAGTACTAGCGGGTTGCTACTTCTCCCCCAAACCCAAAGGGGTAGCCCCCCACCCCCCCACCCCACCCCCATCCATCACTTTGGGAGGGTACCCAAGGTCAATTGCGGCTTCAAGGGCTCAGAAGGGAGAATGTTAAAGCGGAAAAATCTTGAAGGCGGATTAATCATACCTATTATATCTGTGAATACTAGTAGTCAAAGCACCTACTCAGTTACCATGGTTACCTGCATGAATTATCTGTCGTTGAGAAGAAAACCTGACATATGGCATTTTAAAGCCTTTTAAAACATTTTGAATCATATATTGTTCGCAACTACCGCCCATACTCGAAAATCAAACCAATAATTAACAAACCTTGACATACGCGCAAATTACATCGGCCTAATGTTTCCCTTTTCCGTGTTTCCTATTCCGTTGTAACGTGCAAGATCGGGTTCTTGGGTAGAGCAAAGGCCGCCAGTTGCAACTTCCGGTGTCGCACGTTGCGAGAGCGGACAGCCTATCCAGTGTGTAGAGATCAGGGTAAAAATGCTGGATAGCAAGTTTTTCATCGATGCAGAGATTAACTGACCTGTGCTACGCATGAGGATGTTTGACCACTTGACAATGTCCCAAGTAAGGGAATAGTCAATGTATTTTGTTCTTTATGGTCCCATACATACTTGGAAAGTTGAGTTTCGTTTCTGTAACTCGAGTTTTTGAACGATGTTTGTGATTATAGAATCTGGTTTTGAATGGACCCACCGGTTTGCCCAATATACGATTTTTCGCCATCACTTGTCTGATGGTGGATTTGTATACAATTGCGCTGTAAGCATTCGCCACGTAAGGGGCAGGTTGTGTTTTTACGACAGTTACAAGTTTTTTGGGGGTGGCGGTGGTCGGTTTTGCGATACTGGAGTTGTGTGATTGATGAGTTATTGGTGCAGCGGTAAACTGACCTTACACGGTTTCTGTTGAAATCTGTCTAAGTCTATGTCCCACAGGGAAGTGTTTTGTGATTAGATGCAGAAATTTTTGACCCACATTGGTTTATGACATTTTTGGAACGGGGGGGGTTGAACCATATATGTGTCTTTGTCGATTCGTCCCTTTTCTTTTTCTTTGGCTTTTGTTTTTGCTTGGTTGGATGAAAAAATGCATGTATGATAACCGCTTGCATTTAAACGCAAAGCGTTTATAGTCTTTAGCGGCATTCGTTGAATATCTCTGGTGGATCTGAGAGCTAGGATATTCTTTTTTCGACCGCTTTGGGGATGTTTATGATAATTTGCGGAGGGTGATTTGATTTTTCATTTAATACATGAGTTTATCGTTCGGTTTTTTGTAGGGTTGGTGCTTTCCAGTTTTTAGGGCAAGGGTTGTGTAAGAGTTGCGATTTTGAGGTTTGTTTCGATGGTTATTTGAGGCCCAATTCTTTGAACAATTGGTAGGTCCTTTTTTGCAGCTCTGCCTTAGGGGCAGAGTAGTTTTTATGACGCGAGGCCATCGTCCTGTATAGGCCTACACTGTGTAAGTTCATTTTTTGGATTTATTTGGTTAGATATGTATAAACCCTGACAGCTCGCAAATCTCCGCCCCATCATACGCTCCAATAGACACGTCACATTCTTTTTTCGGTCTCTCTTTACCCACGGTTGCTTCTCGTGTCACAAAGAGCAACGATCTTCTCGCATGTTGTATTGTGTCGTGCTCTGTTTGTGAGATTCTTGTGTATGTGTTGGCCCATGCAAGGACTCTATCGAGGAGCTTCTGGATGATCGAGGGGTAAATATCTGCAATGTCAAATACAATGAACGATAATGACTCTTTGTTTTCCAGATTGGAAAACCAATTGCTAAAGGATTAGTGTTGGTCCATTGATTTTGTGCTGTTTTGGAACCTATGGCGGTCTATTGATTTTTGTATAGGATCACTTGGGCACGGCCAAAGTCAGTTGGTCGGTATCAATCTACATTTGGTATTGTGTTTGAAGTTGGTTTTGTGGTCTTTTATAGGTTCGATGCCCTTTTTCAACAGTTTTTTTTTTTACCCTATCGCCGATATATTGAGGGCATCGGCTATACTCTCGGCTTCTTGGTAGATGTTTGAACGACTTGTGGGTTTGTGTGTTTGTACTTTGTGAGAATTGTCATTTAGAGCTTTTTGTAATCATTGGATTCCATCTTGTATATATTGGAAGTGTTTGTCTGCATGGAACCAGGATCTATATCGGATATGTTATTGCTTTATTCCGTGTGAGTTTTGATTGAAATCCATAATTCACTGACTGAAATGGATTCATTTGACCCATTTGCTGGTGTAGGTCCTTCTCAAACGGTGTATGTCGTAATCTGTGGTGGGTGTTTTCTCCGAATTTGAATAAGTAATACTCCGGGGATGTCTTCGGAGTCACTGCTCTTACAATGTTAGCCCTGTCGGTAGAGCTGTCTGCATTCAAAAAGAAGGCTTTCCAGCGCATGCTGGACGGGATTAGGTTTTCCAACCTTTTCCAGCAGACCTTGAGGTACTCATTCCTCGATGGAATCGGAATGTTTTTCCGGAGTATTCTAAGTTGAATTAGTTCCATTGTGCTAGAGTGTGCAACAGTATAAAGTCCAGCGATTTGAGGAAGAGTGCTCTACCACATATGGGGAGCTAATTTAATGATATGAGTCAATCCAAAGAGCAGGGAGAGTGCTCTATGCAAACAGGTTGAATGCAGAGCTAATAATAACATGAAAATATACGTAAATATACACATTTTGCAACTATCGGAGTTCATACTGGAACTGTTGCTGTTCCAGCAATCATCGGCTGTCTGTCACGGTGTAGCACACAAATTACGCTTTTTTTGGCACGGCTGGTCGGCTTGGTGTGCCATGGCGACACTTTGACAGGAGCTCTGTCTTACTATTGATTAAGTTGTGTTTGATGGACCTGTGTTATGTTAAACATGATGATAGCAAGTTTTTCATCGATGACAGAGATTACATTGACCCCTGTGCTACGCTATGAGTATGTTTGACTCTTGACAATGTCCCAAGTAAGGGAATAGTCAATGGGTTTGTTATTTAGGTCCCATACATACTTGGAAAGTTCAGTTTCGTTTCTGTAACACGAGGCAATATATATAATATCTGACAATATATTAATATTGTAATGTTATATTTTGGCACACTGTAGTTGACACACCATTTATCGTAGATAGGGCAAACTAAACATTTTTATTCCATGTGACATTGCAAAAGTGCTGGTACATACATATAAACATAATTTACTCCTGTACAAATTTTACCCTTAAATTTGCACAATAGGAATTTGGGTATGTTTTCTCATAACTCTTTAGCGTCTTTGCTAACAATTTCAGCTTGGTGATTATATTTCCAGGTATATTGCCTTAATTATGTCATTACTGCTGGCCTATAACACGTAAAATCGTAAAAAAACCCGATTTTTTTTCAAGAAAACAAAATAAATTCTTAAAAATAATGCCTTTATCCTACAATAAACAGACATTGCCTACCGCCATGATTTTTTAAAACTCCCTAAGGGGGTTTGTAACAACCTATGGATTTCCGTTAATGTACATCGATAGATAATTTGGTACCACACGATAGCGTAGCGGTTATTCCTAATTTTTGGTCACCTGGTTACGAGAACGATCAGTATCAAACTCCATTTCCGGGTGGTAAGTTAATTTTTTATATCACTATTTTAAGACAACTCACTTTAAATGTTTCAACCTTCCCAGGCGTCATAATTTAAAATATCTTAATATGTGATTTTGAAATTTTTTAACACAACCCAAGGTGAATTTTTTGGTCCTGTATGAAAATTTGGCAACCTAACGTACATTATCATGAGAAAAATATGGACTTTCACCTGAAGAATATAAAGTCCCCATCCAATAGAAAAGTTTAAGCTTTCCAAATTTTGCAGGGATGCTTGTTTTTAATGTTGCCGGAACTGGCAATATACCTCTCGGCTACGGCAACATTACCGGTGTAAAGAAGCTGAGTGTCCCCCACGAGAGGGTGTCCTAGCTACCATAGCAACAGGTACGGAATAAACCGTGACCTTGCAGACGAGGGCATTTGGGTACATTGCTGAAACAAATGATGCATACAGCACTCAATGGAGAACACAATAGACAGGTGGGTGGTAGGAAACTCAGTCACACGGCTAGCAGTCGGCCCGAACTGTATCCCTAATATTCCTTAACTGCTTCAAACTGCACTGAGCGGACCCCTGCCTTCTGTTAGGGCGAAACTGCTCCTAGATCTAACAAGCAAAATGCCGCTGCCTCAGTTTTTGCGGTGATTGTCAGATTTTCCTCTAGGGACGTTAGGGAAAATGACTGCTAAGGTAGTATTTTATTCTTGACTATTTTATAATCTTTCTATTTCAGATCAACACAGGAAGAAGTGAAATGGCTTTGGGGGTTTTGTTACTGGTATTCTCAATGATATCAATGGCTGATGTGTCGTCTGGTTCGTCTTAGAGTTCTGTGCTACCTTCATTTAGAGATATCATGAGCACAATCCTGCAAATAACTACAGGAACAAAACTATTTCCAGTTGGTCGTCATAATCAGTATAATGCTGAACTTGTTAGAACCGCAAACCTTATCAGAAGTGATATTCAGAAAGTCTCCGACAAATGGAGTACATTTTTGGACCTCTTGACTATTATGGCTTTTCTGACCACGGGGCTGCTTTGCACGCTAGCGCTTAATAATATGGATCTAGGACCACCTTACATATATTTCATTGTAACATTCATAAGCATATTTTCTTTTATAACTGCCATGGTATTGTTAATTTGTTATATGTATGCATTAATCCACCAAATACTGGGAATGCTTTAATTGATTTAAAGAGTTTACAGAATATCTCCAATAATTGCATTTTACTTCGGAAACTAATTCAAAAGGACATCGGGATGGGAAGAAGTCCACATTTTTGAAAGAGAAAACCGTAGACCCCGGAGAACCATAAGAGGACGCATGAATTGAAAGCCAAATCACCAAGAAGGAACAACGGTAGCTGGGAGGTTATAGATCCAAGGCCAGGAAAGATCTCCCTAAACTTAGCCGCTCTCCAGTCTGAGACTAGGAGGAGGTCAGGACCCGTCCTTGCTGACAACAAATAATGCGACATAGTCCTTTGTATTGAAATTACCTTAAAATAAGCTCTACAGGGTGTCCACAAGAAAATGGTGCAAGGCAAAAACACCCTGTCATTAACGAAGTCTCGACTTTTGAATACCGTTTATTTGGTTGTTGCAATCCAGAGATAGGCTAATATTATAAGAGAGGGTGAAATACCAATTGTGCCTGAATGTCGCGATCAATCTTGAATTTTGATTTGTACGCATGAATAAGCCTCACGAGCATCAGTTCCATTGAATTTCAAGTGAAGCTGCTATAAAACATGGGTTTGTCTTAAAACAATAATAAACACCCGTGTTTTGCTCTATGATCTTTCTTTTGAAGTAGAAATGCCCTAAAATCCCTGAAATTCTGGCCAGATTTTAAAATATCAAAACATTTTTCTCAAATTGGGTGACCCGATCATGGCCATATTTTTATATGATGTTTTCTACCTCACATGAAAGCATATCACGATAAACAACTGATAACAAATGAAATCGGTCCAGCTTTTTGGACAGTAGAAGCAAAGAAAACGCACTGTTAAAAATGGGAAAAAGGGACTCGAAACGTGCAAATAACTGTAAAAAAACGTCATTTTAATTGTTGTGAGTCCCAGCTGCGAGTCAAAACGCCGTTATTTTAATGAACATTTTTAACAGTGCTGTGTGTGTTAATTATTGTGGTCGACCATGTTTGGAAACATTTCCTGGGCCTTATAGTCCAAGAGCTGCCATCATCAGATTTTCGGTTCGTTGCACCCAATTGTTGATCAATTTTCCCATATATCACATTGAAGGGGATGTCCCCATGACTAGGATTAGGTATGTTTCCACCCAGAAGAGCTGCACGTTAGCGTGTCTTGCCCATTTCAAAATGGCCGCCATTGTTTCATGTAAAACCACCATTATAATTTCATTACAGATAGAAATTTTATCCACGACTACACGAAATTAACTTTTTAACTTCCTGAAGGGGACGTAAGCATCTAGGCGTACAGCTGCAAGATGGCCGCCGCAAGGAGGCATATTTTGCTAAATGAACAACTTAAAATGGCAAATTGTTGAAATAAGAATCTGAGTGATATTTAAGGGGCTCCAAAAAGAATTTATGGCATTCATATTTTATGCACAGTCTTGTTTTTCAAGATGGCAGTGATTATGTTCGCTCTAGGGTACGTAAAACAGGAAGAAAAGCAGCCCTACCCATCTTTTAGACGTTATAAACAACACTTTCTAAAAATGACCCTATCATTTCCAAGATGTAAAAAATATTAAAGTGTGGTATTGACTTGTCCCAGAGAATGCTGTTACTATAGCCGGTTACTTCAGCCTGTCTCAAAAAAAAATGGTACAATCAGAAAAAAAATTGGTTAAATATGAAATATCAAAATAAGTCACTCTTGTTTGGCATAATATTAAAGAATAAAGATCGGGCTTTCCAATAGTGTTTGTTTGATCTTATTTGCTTTTGTCGTTTTAGAGATATAATCAATTAATGAATACATGTGAATCGATTTTTGCCACTTTAATGCATGGGAGAGTTGTTTCGAGTGCTATGCTATGCTGAAGCTCACAGACGATTGCAACTTCGCAAAAGAAACAAAAACAAGATTTGAAAGCACACAAAGAAGTTTGATATTTTTCGATACAAGCTTTAATAGTCAACATAATAAGTAAATGATAAATAATTCTTTTCATAATAAATAATTTATTGCACGTTCCAACGAAATAAAGCTTTGATTTTTTTCACAAAATTTGGTATCTGTTAAAATCAGGCCACAAAGAATATAATTGCAATCAAAATATACATTCCAAATCCTAAGAAATGGTTTAAAAATATTGCACTCTTTTTGTGCTTTAACTAATCGTTGAAGTCAATAAAAATTGAATTTGGAAGCAAAGTATCAACGTGTTTCAGAGTCCCTCCTCTTCATCTTTCTTAAGTTCAATGTAAAGTGAACCTCTCCATCTCAATGTTTCAACTGAAATGTCAACTTTTAGGGTTAATTTAAGTTGTTCACTGTCCTGCCCTTCCCTCAACATGCCTTCCTCCTATGGCAATGCACCGTGCAGCTCTGGTTCTCATAGCATCCACCGCTGTCCGGGGAATCCTGCTCCGTGTCAGTTCTTGTACTTCGTGTGTTATTCTCCGTCGAAGCTCCTGGACATTAGCTGGAGGAGTGCGATACACTTTACTCTTGATGAACCCCCAAAGATAGAAGTCCAGCGGGGTCAGATCTGGAGAAACGCGGTGGAATTCAATGTCGTGGCCAACGCCGACAACTCTGCCAGGGAATTGTGCCTGAAGTCTATCATGTCTATCGATGACACGGTGCACCATCTTGTATCCACCACACTCTTGTGACTGATCCATTCACGTTCTGCTGATAACGCCAATTAGCAAGGAGTTGTGGGACTACATCCTGTTTGATCCAAATATGTGTGTGCATTCATGTTTTCTTGGAAGAACACTGGTCCAATAATGGACCCATTCCCCATCAGTCCAACCCAAACGACGACCTTCTCTCTGCTATCTGGACGATCATAATTAAAGTTCTGGGGAGGGTTGCCTCTAGGGGCGTAGCACCTCACGTTGCGAGAGTTCACCTTCGCATTCATAGGGAAAGTCGCTTCATCCCCGATAACTACATCCGATAAAAATCTTGGCTGCCTATTTGTCAGCCACTGACAAAATTGGACTCTTCTAGGAAGATCATCAGGCCGAAGGGCATGCCGACGTTCCATTACGTATGGGTGCCACTGTAGATCTAGTCGCGTAATTCGGTTAAATGTGGCTCTACTGATGTTGGGAAGAGGGTTTCTACGAGCGCTAATCGTGAGATCTCGCTGGAGAGCACATCGCACTTGGGCAATATTAATATGTAACCTTGCCGTTCTCAGCCTTCCAGAATGTTCTGAGTTCAGGAGTTCTGTTGCCAGAATCCAAATACTTCTGATAGTTCCTTGTAAGTAGTAGCGAAATGGGTGGGCCGCTGTTTGGAAATCTAACTTAAACAGCCCTTGATAACCTCAGTAGGACTTGTGTTTCATGATACTTTAAGACCATAAAAACTCTCTCCTCTGAAAGTGTTATTGAGGTCGATGTGCGCCATGATTCTCTTCAAACGAACAACTGTATGTCGACTGTATTATAAACTTTATCTTAATAATGAAGATCATTTTACATCATTACGTAACTGTTTTCGACTCTTTAAAGTTTTCTTTATGACGTTAATCCCGTTCTTTGAATTTCAAATCTGTGTGAATAAAGTTTTGTTTTTTAAAACTATTCTTTCACTATGATTATTTCTCGCTCAGCCAGAAAGTGGCACAACTCGATTTTGTGTTCAGCGTAACTGCAGTTATCTCTGGATTAACAAAAGAAGGGAAAGAGATGAAACAAAAAGTTGGAAAAAGCATGGTCTCTTTTCTTTAAGAGACATATGGCACCATGTTGAAACATGTTCGCCCTCAAGATTTTTCAAAATCGATATTTTTGCATGGTGGTTAAGCTTTATATAAAAAGCCCTATCGCCCGAAATAAATATAAGGACCAAAATCAGCTTCCTTATGGGTTAAAAACGGGACGATTTTTAATTTAGCATCGCCGGCCGGCGACGCGAAATCAGCAGATGACGAAAGGGCCGTTTAACACAAGAACTCGCACGTCGTATGCATGTTTACTCACGCTATGTACACTGTTTGACCGGTTTTTAACCTTTGTGGTTTAATATCAGTGAGTACGACGTCAAACTATTCATGTAATACACATTTGTTGTTAAGTTATAGGTAGGCTGGTATTGTCATAAATAAGTCAACGTCGTGTTTTGTTTTTTTTTCTGTTAAAAGCAAAATTCCCTGATCTATCTTTTGGGTGTAATGAATGGTTGTTTGTTGTTGTAACTTATTGGAAAAAAAAAAAAATCTTGAAATGGTTTCCAAACGTTGTGGCACAAGGATGTCAAATCCAGATGGCCGCCAAAATACACAAACTTCCATATAAGTGTATTCTGAACCGCATATGATGGTCCAAATTGACGGGAAATACCCACATTTCAATACCACAGAGGTCAAAAACAGCTAAATTCAATATGGCAGTCACATTACAAACTTACGTGTACCGGCGTATTCAGATGGCGTCCAAAATGGCGCCAAAAAGCTATGTTATGAATATGAAAAACTACATCACACTACTCAAGATCAAAAATAGGATTCAGATTCGGGGTGTATGTATATCTTGTGGTACTTGGAAAACCCCACATCTGGACATTATTTTTTGGTTAACAACCTTCAAATCCACGATGGGCGGCCAATAGGCCGCCCCGAAAGCCGATTATTAACAGCAAAAAACTGAGTCATTTAAGACAAAACTACCTGAATTATTAACCTTATGGGGCAGTAACAGTGTATTTAATACTTGAAGACAGAACGAAAGAAACAATTCCAATATTTTGTTTTGCTAACATTCTTTGAATTCCAAGATGGCGGTCACCGTAAGTATAATGATAATAGTAAAAATCTCAAATGATTTTCACATCAGATCCATGTCATATCATTCATATTTTTATTAACCAAAAATAAACACTTCGTGCATCCTTTGGAGCCAAAGGAACTCATATTTACCATTTATTGTTAAAAAAAAACATACTTCCAAAATTAACCCACGATGGCAGCTAATTTGGCTACTATAAGCACTAGCAAAAAATCAATAGCAAAAAATGGCGAGTTTCATACCTAATTATGTTCTCTGCATTCGGAAAGTTGAATATAAATACAAAATGAGCAACTAGAGATATACTCTTTGACACAAGAAACTCATTCTACCATTTAATTTTTTACTAATATGAATAAAAAGGCTAAGTTACCAGCTAATATAAAACGTTAATTTTTGATATATACGACAGCGAACATTGGAAAATTTTGATTTTAAAAACGTGAATATATTTTTGATATACGCAAGATATTTAACTTTTGTTAAATGTAAAATGCTTCAAAAATCCTATTACAAAACCTAACTGATTAAAATGAGTTTGTGTCCAAAAGTGGTTATCTAGTTGCTTCATTATTTAATATATTCAAATTTCCTATGAAAAATCAACGTTTTAAAAATGGAGATATAGGTGTACATATATATGAAATATGTCAGTTTTGCCTATTGATGTTCACAAAATATAGGAATGAGTTTTTTTTTTGTGCCCAATTGTGGTAAGTCGCTTCATTTATATTATGGTAAGGAAAAAATCCAGTGTTGGCTGAGTGATAGAGACAATGGCCATATTAGTGGGACCATCTGGATTTAAGGCATTCATTGTTATTTAAAACTACTGGTAAGGGTTCAGGTTCCATAAGTATATGTATATAGTTATATCGAGAGTTACAACCATAGATTAGGTATATATGAAAAAAATTGCCCACATTTGGGGGTAGGGTGTTAAATAAAATATTTTAAAATGGTAGATGGTTTATATGTTTAAAGTAGGACTAGGCAGGCTTCATTTATATTTTCATTAAATTTCCTATGCGTATAACACATTGTATTGGTAATTTGATTATGCTTGTACGCAGTTGTCATTTGTCACCATTTTGGATTTTGAAGCATGTTAAAATTTTATAATAACAAAATTTATATTATACCCCCTACGTCCCTTGAGGGAAAATGGCTACCAACATGCCGATCACCGCAAGATAAGGGACTGGAGCGCAATTGGTGTCTTGTTAGATCTAGAGGCAATTTCACCCTAAACAGGCAAAGGGTCTGCTCCGTGCTTTTGAAAAGTCGGGAAAATGGGCGCAAGTGGTATTTAAGGGATATCGAGTTGCTTCATTTATAGGTTTATTAGAATTTCCTATCCGGCATAACATAGTTTATATGAAATATCCCCAGTTTATTTAGGCTATTGTAGTGATTCAATGCCGCCATATTAGCCGCCATCTTCGATTTGGATTATGTTACAAAGCAAAATAATATGAGTTCCGGGTAGTTCAAAAGTAAACGGATGTTTATTATGTTTTGATTACCACTATTATAACATGGGTCACATGGCTGTATGAAAAATATACACCGATTTAGAGTAAGTTCTTACCATTTTCATTTGATTATTCCTCAACTTTCTCAGGTGTATAACATTTGTAGAGGGTTTATATAAACAATAGCAAGTTTGGCTCTTGATAGTGCTTACAAGGGTCATTATTAGCTGCCATCTTGGGGTTCGGAAGGGTATAAAAACAAAATTATAGACAAGAGATCATATAGTTGACGTCTTTCAATTTTCTGGCACATTTTTGATGCCAGATAACTAATTATAACGTAGGGTATTATGAAGGAATCTCCAGTTGGCCTAATTGATAGATTAAGGAGTGCTTACGCATTGAACATTTGACCCATCTTGGATTTGAAACAATGAAAACAAAGCAAAAACCGGAAGTTTCAGGTATTGGTACAAATTATTTTAATGTATTTGTAAATTTTTATTGTAAAAACTTTAAAAAATTTATGATTTTTTTTTTCAACAATTTCTAATGTGTATAACATAAAAGAAGTAAATAGGTGTATGAAAAATCACCAGAAATTATTAAGCAATTGAAAGGGCTTACAGAAGCTATTATATTAGATACCATTTGGGGATTTGATTTGTTTCGAACCATAAATGGTAAATGAGTTCTTTTGGATTTCCAAAAGTATACATTAGGGTTTTTAATGTTATCAAAATTTTTTTTACTTTTGTCATGTTTGTATCTATGTGAAAAAACATTACAAAATTTTACTATTATCAGTGGGTGCCCGCCATCTTGGGATTCCAAAGCGCGTTAGCAACACCGAAATGTTTGTGAATACTTTATTTCTTTCTGTCAGAGTATTAAATGTAGTTTCTGCCACAAATGTTAATAACTTAGGTAGTTTGTCTTAAATTACCAGTCCTGTGAATAGCGCTTTGCCGCCGCCAATTGGCAGCCATCTTGGTTTGAAGTTATGTTAACAAAAAAGAAAAATGTCAGATGTGGGTTCCCTAAGCAACACAGATATACACCCATGAATTCGAATCCTATTCATCTGGATTATGTTAATGCAGCGTTGATATTCATAACATAGCTTTTTGGCGGCCATTTTGGGCGACATCGTGGATTTATTTACTAGATTGCCTTTTGTTGAATTGAAATTTAGCTGTTTTGAACTTCTGGTTAGCCGGAAATGTTATCTGGGTATTCGTTGTCAATTTTGGACCCCCATATTGCGTTTAAGGAATACTAATGATAATGGAAATTTATGTATTTTGCGGCCATCTTGGATTTTCACACCTAAAAAACCGTTTTGAAAAAAATTCCAAGAATATTTTTTCCCAACATGTACACCCCCCAAAACACATGAATAAAGGAGGAATTTGCTTTTGAACAGAAAAAAAAAACACGAAATTACATTGTAGGCCTCACTATTATGGAAGGAAAACTTAAAAATGGGCCGCCTACAAATTCACTATGGATTCTTATCCCTCATTAATCAAGGTCCCTATCTGTTTTGGGTATGTTATTTTTATGTGTAAAAATATATCTCTGTTCTTCAAGGCCTAGACTATCATTTGAGAGCAAATTGAAGAAATTTCATATTTTGTGGAAAATTGTGCCAGTTGCCGACCTTTATTGTGATGCAACCAAAATGACTTATTAATATTAGATTTAATATTGAAAAAAAATCGGTTTTCGATTGTACCATTTTTTTTGAGAAGGCTGTATTTGCGTTCATATATAACGTAGTTTAAACTCTGTAATAGTTCATAGGAAGACAACAGCTCGTATCAACCTGATCTTCATGGGAGGAGTCCTCCACTCTAGCACCACCGCCCGGTTTCTTGGACTATAGCGCTGCTTAATATGCCGCCAAGCATGGTGCCAATAGCTCTTAAACAAAAGCTGGACACAATGTATTCAACGACGAGACCATGAGAACCATTTGCGGCGCTGGACCTTAGTCCTACTCCATCTACACAGTGCTTCAGGCATAGGCAGTGCACCTGCAGTGCTTTGGAGGAACATCACACACACAAACTGGTAAATAAACAGCTCTGTTGGCGGACAATGAGGTATGTTAAGGACGAATTATTTGTCGAAACAGAGGGGCAGGGGTGGTTTCTTCTTGGTTTAGGTCACCTGGAGAGGGTATAACCGCAGCCATCATGAGTTAAGATTATATCCGCAAAATGTCGTTTTTTTATGATTCAAAATAATCATCACAATAACCCGTCAATTGCAACATTCTAGTAATTTAAAAAACAGGCCTTCCTTCCGGCGGCCTTTTGGACACTTAAATGTTTAAGCACACTTAAGGAAGGGGGTAAAACCTTTATTCGTTAGTCCGGGATAAAAGTTCTATCTATAATAAATTACAATGGCAAGTTTCCATAAATAGTCGGGTTCCTTATGTAATTCGCTGGCTTTTAATGGAAGTTAGAAAAATATACATTTTCTGAAAGCTTATGGGTCACCGAATGAGAAAAAGCAATGTTGCATTTTTTAAAAATTCCCCAATGGCGGCCATTTTGAAATTAAAAAGGGCAAACAATGGCCACCAATATTTACTCATATCTCAGTTTCTGAGACTAGTTGAAGCATGATTCTGGTGTCTAGACCCTTGTTTTAAAGGTCGCAGGAATGCAAATAGAATTGATGTGTTTGTGTCAAGTCTACAAGGGAGGGGCGAGAAAGCATTCAATTATTTGGGTTGGTGATGAACATTAGTGAAACTATTATTTTTCAGAGGTAATAGAACTCCAGGTGACTCGGTGTGCATCTATTCATGACACGACTGGAAAATAAGGAGTTGACTAATGATGTCACTGGTAGTGATTCTTTTTTGTGGCCCTGTTATGGAATGGAATGCCCCGTAAAGTTTTGGAATAGGTTTATCATCTCATTTTCCTGGAACACCCTTTAAGGGTCAAGGAATCCCATAAGATATACCGATGTAATGTATGGTTGCCCAGTACTGAGTTTAAAGTGTCTTATAAATATATCAAGTTAGGCCATGAGGCCAAAGCGAAAAAGAAGCTCGGATAAGGACCAGGGTGGCGCCACCCATGGGAAGGACATAATTCTCCGAAATAATTTCCTAAAATTCTAGAAATAAGTTTCTAAGTGTGTTCTCCACTTCTAGTAGTGCACATCTCGAGAAAATGAAATTAAATGTCATCTCAATTTATGCACTGAATCTCAGTGACTACTGGATGTGCACCATGATTCATTGACTCCCAGCAATAATGGAGGCTATGATTACGTAAATCGCTCGGTATGTAGAAGAACCAAAACACTTCACAGATTCTTTTTTTCATCTGGAATTGCAGAGCCATTGTTACTATCCATGCAACTGAACAGGTTGCAGGTGATAGTACCATCACCCCGATTTAGATTCAAGCTATTTTTCATGACGGGAAACACAAATTAACCGTCCTCTTTCACCGATTAATAAAGTAGAGTGAGGGAGGGGAGTATGAAAATTTAACGCCAAATCAACACAATTGGGTGTATCGTGTTCATTACGTTTTATCATTCTATTACGTTAAAAAAACATCCAAAAGACCGGAAAACATATTCACCAATAAATTACTGTAAGTCACAACCTTTTTTAAAAAAGGTTTTTAAAAAAATATTTATACAAATTGGCCTCCTTCAGGAAATTTTATAACCTGAAGATGGTCCGAATATCGTGTGAAAATAAGTTTTCAAATCTGGGACACTGTAATATTTTATACGATATAAGCGCCCTCATAATCAACGACCAAGAGTAATACATGTTTCACAGAAAGAGCACAAACACAAGGGAATACACCGAGGGACTGGCTCACCTCTAACAAATAACTATGGGTCATATTAATGTTATATGACCAATTTACATCGCGCTAATACACTCTCGTCCCTTCGTCCCAATCAAACCTGAAATACCAACAGCTCCAACAGTTGGGGTTGAAAAGCATGCATTTTAGTATTAGGAAATGAATCCCACTGCATTTGCCACCTATTTTCTGATATAGTATTCACTGAAGCCTTAAATCTGTAAAGGGAATCTCAATGTTTGTAGATTCATAGTAAGGCCTTTAAATTAGGGGTTCTACTATGGTTCAATTTTCTTTAATCTTATATTTCTCCTGTATTCCGAAAGGGAAACGAAGGTGAACAAAGCTCATGCGAAAAAAAAAATTGTGTGGCCACTGGACATAACATCTTTGTACAAACCCAAACCCGTAACTTGCGCGTAACCCCTAATTTCTATGCAATTTATTGGTTTCATAGCAGAAACATCGAAAAATCAGCGGCTATATGAAACAACGCAGGTGAAAACCGGTTGTTGGCAGGAGATATGGTCCTCCGGGCTCACAGTCCGGGAAAACAATGTGAACAATAGGCAAATCGATTCAGTTGACTATACACGCAACATTATAGTTTCACGCTTATACGTTGCGTCTAGGGGAGCCGGGGACGACGATGATACCTGCCGAGACAATGATTACTTGCCACACCGGTGCCGAACAAACGTTTAATGGAATAGAAAAGAGGTACAATAGTAATATGATTAAGTTATTGGTGTTGGTTCTGGGCACCAAGATGTTAGGTCATGCTTGCCAATCAAACTTCTTGCATGAGTTTTTTTTGCTCATCTTCGTTTTCTTTTGAAAAATGATTAAATTAATATTCAAGTTATCAACTCCCATAAGAATTTTAGTTTTTTTTTTCTTTTCTTCGTGAATGAGGGCTGTAGCCTCAATCTAAAACCGGGCGGTGAAAACAATTTAATAGCTTTTAACGTCGTGGACAATAACAATGGTTTTGCAGTCCCAGAGAATCTGAAGTCCCGGTGCCCTATTCATCCTATTCACAACGGGTGGATTTTTACTTTATCCATAACCACCATTATTTGCTGAGTCATGGAACGTGGTGTACGTCCGTTGGTCAGTGATATTCAGGGGAAAAAGGAGATGACATTTAATTCCATTTTTCCCCAAATGGGCACTACTAGAAGTGAGAACACTCGTAGAACGGATTTTGATAATTTATTAGGCATTTATTTAGCAAAATTAATGTCTGTAGGGTGCGTCACATTTGTAAACGCTATGAGATCTTGCCCGCTAGCCTATTCCGACATCACAAAAAATTTTAATGTGGGGGGGGGGGAGGTTATTATTTGACAAGACTAGGGACAAAAGAAAATTGAATTGCCATGAGGGGCATCAGATGCACCCGATTGCCGGTAATAACTATATACGGGGATGCACTCTCATCTTGGGAGTGACGCTATCCTTTACCACTTCCCTTCCTCTCATTGTTTTAACCTCCTTAGAAAAAAAAGTTGGAGGGGTCCTACCTTGCTAATAAATTTAAGGAGAGAATGCAACTGGTACACAGGAATAGCCAACGTTGTACAGACCAATTGAGGGGGGTGTTACAATAGGCTCATCCACCAAGGACACAGTTCAGTGGTCTGTATTGTACATAAATGCATTGACATTACTGACCTTGTGTATATGGTATCTACCATCCATACCCAAAAACCAGGGGGGAGTATTTTCTAAATACATTGGTGAATGAAACCTACTGAACTGTGCCAAGGGAATTGAGATTTTACTAGCTCATAGTAGACTTCTTAAACCAAAACGGGTTGACGGGATACAATGCAAATAACTAAACATTGACGATTTTTGACAGGCAAGCAATCATTCGTAAAGTGCATCAATTCTACCAGAGGAAGGAATTTCCCACATTAGATAAACTGTTGACCACTCTTCGTCAAGATATTAACTCCACTAGTGGGAGAACGAATCTCTGAAAACTGTTGAAAAGCCTTGGATTTAAATTTAAACATCAGAAGGGTACAAAGTTCCTAATCGAAAGAGCTGAAATTGTTTTACTGCGACATCATCAATATCTACATAAAATTCAAAAGACCACACAAACTAAAGAACCTTCACAAATCATATATTTCGACGAAACATGGATTAACACTTCATTTTTATATTACTGTGTATAACCGGTTATTTGATATTCTATATTATCACTTTTCAATTAATATTATTCTATTTGTATGTACTCTAATTACTATTTTAATTTTGTCATTGAAGATTGATTGATTGACAAATAAAATCTGAAATCTGTAACACCAATCACACCCTGAAAGGTGTTAGACAAAGATGGAAATGGGGGTTCCCAGCACCACTGGGGAAAGGACAGCTCTAGGTTAGTAATTCTGCATGCTGGAAGTGTTGTTGGGATTTGTTTCCCGGAGCCAAACACAGCTTTGTTGCCAAAAACGCATTAGGGGATTATCATAACTAGATGAACGCTAAACATTTCAAAGAATGGGTGGAAACACAGTTATTTCCAAACATACCCAAATAGTCCATTATCTTAATGGAAGATTCCATAGCGTCAAAGCTGAGAAACTTCCGACAATCCATAGGCAAACAAATAAAAAATAAGCAAGGATGGTTGAAAGAACCGGAATATCGGATTTCCCGTCAAGTATACGAACAAACTCTACAAATACCATCAAGCAGAATACAGGGTGTATTAAAATGAACTTTCCCTCCAGAAACGCAATTTTTGCTGCATGTGGTGAAAAGAAAGAAAACGGGGGAAAATGTACATTGTATTCTTATGGATTTGAGCACACGTAGTCCCTCATATTTTATTTTTTTCAAATGTAATGTCCAAAAAGCACCTAAAACATTGTTCTCTTCTCAGAAAAAACGATGACCTAATCCCCACACCCGTCTCCCATCATAATGAAAATATTATTTGGTTAAAAAGTGCACACTTTTCAAATAATGGAATTGGCGCGTGACTCCCTACAATGGCATATTCTACTGAACTGATCTTGGGTTAAAGGACCGCGTTTCATCGGAGAAGGTAAACGTTTTCCCTCATGTTGGGTTCCCATTAAGATGGCAATCAAGGGGACAGAGAAAAAATTCTTGAGTCAAGGAGAGATAGTGACGTCAAGAACAGGACAATCAACCGCAATTACGGCGACGCTGCAGTGCGTAGAGAACTGAATAATAAACTCTAAAACAAATGGACCTTGGAACTTGGGATTATTATTGGCAAGGAGGGTCTTAAGTCATTTTAATGTCGGGGATATTTTGCATCATGTTTTCCTCTGCTAATGCTAGCCGTGGAAAAAGTAGGTTTGCATCATTTTTAGGAAATGCTTCTTTTTAACCGTTTTCTTTCTTGTTTTCACCATATGTTCATAAAAGTATATTTTTTAATATGAAACTAAAACGAGGATAAGAATGATTAAGTAACTTTGCCGTTTCTAATTCTGGAGGGTAACGTTCTGTCTGAGGACGCCTGTAATGAAATGTACATTCTTGCTAAAATACGGGGCCGTGAAGTCGTACGTTTGCCTCCACCACTGTGACTTGGACCCGGACTTGACCCCCCCACCGAAGGGTTAGTTTCTACCTGTAAAAATTATTTATCTCCTTTTTGATGAAAAGGACGCAGCTCTTAATGTTATAAATCTTAGTCCAAGTTAAGTAACCCTTACTCATTGTTGACTAATCTTTAGTCATTGTTGGGTAAAATATACTCAACCTGACTAAGATTTTACTCAACATTAAGAGCTGTGACCTTTTTTACTCAACATATTTGGGAGTGTAGGAACAATACAATAACGATTCAGTATGACAGCGATGAAGGAATCTTTTATTGGATAGTAGGTGTAACACATTACACAGCTTCTGACTGGACACAATGCAATGTGACAATCTTAATGTGGAGAGCTCTTACTGGGATAAAGAGAACATCTGTGACATTGAAATTGTGTCAAGTCTACAAGGAGGGGCAAGAAAGCATTCAATATTTAGGTTGGTGATGACATCATTAGTGAAACTATTGATTTTTGAGAGAGTAATAGAAAAGTCCAAGTGACTGGTGTGAATCGCAAGGAATCGGAACCAGCCGAATATTCGTAAAGAGCATATTCTTTTTCAAGAATATTCCATTTATAAGATAGGTAGATAGATAGGTTGACAGTAGAAGACATTGATCGATATCATGAACAATGCTTGTAATGTATAAATAGCGTCTATTTTATTCCGGATTTGTCGCTTCAAACTTTCAAAGAAATACAAATACAATACATTCTTTGTATTATGTGCTTTTAAGAGAAGATGGCACAATATGTGCAGGTCACTCTCCGACCAAGGTCTTCTGGTCTGCCGATATTGATCGCAATGGGTATCGCTACATCGATAGCTTCCTACCTCGTATGTATAATACCAAAGACCACCTCACACGTTATTTGTTAATGTTACCAAGATGTGGACAGAATATACCAATGGGAAGCTTATGACCTCAGGATGCCAAAAATATCTTTTCCAAAAAATAATCGTGTAATATAACCGCTATAAACCAAAAACTAACCCTATATTTCGTTGCGATTTTACTCCCAAAAATACGCTTAAGCTTTCATTCTCTGACCTTGGCAAATTCGTGTGACGTAGGCGATTGCACAGTCTTGTTGCGAAACTGCATCTTGGCCAATTGTACATGTAAAGCAAAACCCCGAATCGCTCCTCTTCTCCTATGTTGAATTTCGCTAATATAGCGATAAATGTTGGTTGAATAGGTTCCTTGATCTCTGTAGATTGGTAATTATAAATTCCCGGCTTCATAAGTGTGCAAGAAATGTGAAAAAATCGCATGAATTATCATCGTTTAGGATGAATCGTGAGTAGAGCAGAGTTCAGAGCCAGCTGTGTTTAGTGTAAAGACACGCAAGTGTGAGATTGACCACCACTCATGCTCCTGGGCATAGGTGGTAGCAAACCGTCCAGAGCGGAGCTATTCGTTATATTGAGCGCTGACCACAATAGCAGTAGCGATTATTCCGTAAATGTTATCAAGGATTAGAATTGCAAATCTGGCACACCAATCCTCGCTGGTCTTGTGGTTAGCACTGGTTAGATAGCTGATCTCATAATACAGTGGTCTCGGTTTCAAATCTCGCTACTGCTTCTTTTTTAAAAATATAATAAAATTTCCTTTAAAAAAAAAAAAAAGGGAAAAATTCTAAGTCAAAAAAATAGGAAGAAAAATAAATAGACGCTATTCGAGGGTAGTGAGGGAGACCTGCTCTGGTTCTCATTGAGTACATTACATCATTTATGCAACCGATGGAAATTACATGAGGTATATGCGCTATCAGGGGGAGAGAGTAGTAATAGAGTAACGGTGAATATCTTAATCTACTTTTCTCAGACCCGGAAACACTCTCAATTATGTTTATTGAACCTTTTTAATGAATCACTGTGCTTTGAGCTATTGGTGTTTCGGTTATGAGTCTTGGCTCATCGAGAGTATCAGGCGATGGTAATTACTCACAATGTCATAACCGACAACTTGCAGCAAACTGCCTTCTCTGGTTACTGAGTGGGATAGAGCCATCTAATCTACCAGATACTTCAACAGACAGTATCTGTATCTGTATTTTGATTACATTTAATTCTGATTTAGTTGAGCAAATTTTGAGAAAAATAAGGTAGGTCTTAGAAAGCGCAGAAGCTGAGCGATGCAAGTGAATGGGAATTTGTTTACTTGATCGACTACGACGCGATCCGGTTAAGTATTTCCCACGGTAGTCTTTGTCACAGACTGCAAAAGATATATCTAACTTGATTTTTACCTCGTGAGAAAATAACGTTATCAGTCCGTCATAGAGAATGTGTGTAAAATTAAACTAAATCTCAAATTCTGGAAAACGAGGGGGTTTCTATGGATGTTATGCATCCAGAGGGTCCGTTACTAGTTTTGTTTTGATATGTATCGTAAGGGCTTCTGAACCTTTAGAACTGACACCCTTTTTCGTTTTTTTTTTCTCCCATTTGTCCATAGCGAGGAAGTTGAACGTTTTTGTCAGGGACTTCGGTGCTCGCAGGACACGAAAAGTGAACACGCAATCGCTACGCACATTCCTTTTTCCACACGCCTTTTGATATTTTTCCAGCCTTGAGAGTTTTTAAAACAATGGTTTCTATTTACGCCAACTTTTTTTTCAATTTTAGAAACGGGATTACGTACTTACCGGACCCGCCGTAGCGTCGACGTTGCACCAATTGGTGGACGTCACCAACCTCACAGCGCCAAGTCATAATATTGACTTGATCGCTGAAGTGGTGTTGCCAGAAAAGACAGATTTTTTTCATTTGGCTCTTGTAACCAAATCGTGAGTAGTAGCATAAATATGACGCAGTTACATACATATAAAATCACGATAAAATAAGTTTCCATTGCGTATATAGCTTAATAATGCCGTCCAACAATAGTATCACGTTTTAAAGTGTGCAACAAAACAATAGAATTCCCCTAACGCCAATTTGGAGAAGTTAGTGATCTTTTTTAAATGACAGAGACATTTCTGAAATCGGTACTATAAATAGCACGGTATCGCGGGGGGATTCTAGGTATGATGCAAAAACTAAGGATTGTAAAATAGGTGGTTTCTAGCATGATGTCATCGGAGAATCTGGTTCTATTGGATTAATGGTTACGTGATGTAAATGCTCTTATTGATACGAGGTTAACTATCTGTGGAGTGTAGCCCTTACGTCCCTAGAGGCAAATTACTAGCAACCTGACCATCACCGCAAAAAGGGAGATAGCGTTATTTTTTTCTTGTTGTTTTGTTGTTTTTTGCTACACTGTAAAAAATTAAGTGCAGTTTACAGAAAAAAATACTGTAAAAAACGTCCAAAATCTTACAGTACTTGGCTGTAATTGGAAATACAGGAAAATACTGTTAAATTTATGTCCAATTTCCAGGCCTCTAATGACAAAAATCTAAAAGTGAAGACTTAATTCGAAATTTAATGAGACAACATCATTATACAATACTATGATATTTCAAATATACCATTAAGACTAAATATTACAGGGAAATACTGTAAATTTACAGGAAAATCATGGCAGCAATTCTGCCAACAAATCCTGTAAAAAATATAGCCTTTTTCCAGTTTTTCATCAAATTACTGTATTTCTACAGTTTGAGTAATACATTTTACAACAAACTGTAAAGTTTTTACAAGGAATAATTGCACTGTCAAAAAAATTGTGGATAGGTCTACTACTAAGTTAGGGGTTAGGGTGTCGTCAGTGTTTTTTTTTTTTTATTCTACAACATTCACAATCCTGTAATAACTCATCAAATATATATGTTTTAGGGTTTTGATTTTAATTAAATTTTTAAAGTATACTGTAAATTTTACGGTAATTTGTTGGCAGAATGTTGCCAGGAATTTTACTGTAAAATTACAGTATTTTTTGACATTGTAGGGCCCAATTTCCCCCTAACAAGGCAGGGGCCCGCCCCGTGATTTTTGAAAAGTGACCAAACAATGGCAGTTATTGAGACGTAAGGGTTTAGCGGCGCTCACAAAGAAGATTATGCGCCAGTAGTCTGAAGAGTTGGTCGATTATAGCAGTGATAAACAGATTAAGGGAGGGGTCATTATTTCGCCAGGGGGAATGGAAGGATTTGAGGGGGAACCCGATAAATTTTTGTAAGAGAGAGGGGGGAACGTGAATTTTCATCAACGCGAGCGACTGAGAGGGGAACATGAACTTTTAAATGGGACAATCAGCATGATCAAGGGGGGGGAAGGCGATACGTTGAAATTTTTAACGGAAGCGAGGGGGACGGCGACAATTTTTGCCGAAAAAAGATGAAATCTTCCATTCCCCTGGCATAAATTAAGGAAACGCCGACTCCTAATGATGGAAGACTATTACCCCGGAATTATTACCTGAAAGGTTTAAAGGGTAAGATACCATTTTGAAATCTTCACCGTGAAGACATCGTTGTTGCGCTTTTGAACTCTGGACTATAGACATCAAATCAGAGGGGACAGTTTCTAGATTAAGGGGCATTTCTGATCCACAGCCTCGTCCCCCCACTTGCCTAAAACAAAAGTTGAGATTTTTATATAAATCTGAACCGTATACTAGTAATCAATGTGTACCTCATCTTCGTGCAAATGGTTCGCTCTGTACAAATAGCACTTATTATATTTTTCTGTCCGTTAAACGGACAGAAATTACAGCCAGTGGCCTAGAGACCGGGGAAAACAATCAATTGGCTCTTACATAAAAACCGCAAGATCGGAATCAACTCAAATTTTGTGAATAAGCTTTTCTCAAAGAATCTATGAACAATGAATAAAACAGAAGGTGTAATCGCCTTCACCAATTTAGGTACACGTAGTAAGAAACATCCGGTAAATTACCTGTGGAGTCTGGTTCTTATTTTAATGATTCATTTAGTTTAAAAAATGCAGTAAAGTAATCTAAGCGATATCGGGGTGAGTATCATTTGTCCTGAGATGACAAACCTTGAAAATGAAGAAAAAAATTCATGAAAAGTTTTTTGTTAAATTCCATCTTCTCTCAAATTTAATCAGGATGAATTTCAGGAAGGTAAAAACTTGATTCCAATGGTGCAAATTTGGCAACAATTATTAGTAATCTTTAAAACATCTTTGAGTTTCATTTGACTCAAAGTACTTGAATAGATTGAATATGTATGTTATTTTTTATTTTATTGATTATTAATGTATCTTAGTGTATTTTATTTCTTTCACACAGTGGCTGCTGTATGTATGTGATATGTGTAGTCTTATGTTCTAATACCTTTGTATTGCAAGGTTCTGAACAATAAATTGAAACTTGAAAACTTGTTTTTTTATCTGTCTGTTGTGGTTTTTTTCAGTGTTAAAATTAAAAGTGGGTCTATGCAAGCAGAAATTACAATGTACAGTTGGCTAAATTGTTCAAAGTTTGAGGTCTTTAGGTGTAGAAGTTAAAACGATTCTATGAAACATTTCCAAATTTGGTATGAAACTAACTAAAATTGTATTCCATTTTTGAAGGAAATATTGAATTGTCTATAGTATTTTATTATATGAATAAAAATATTGTATGGATAGTTGACCAGGATAGTTGCTATTTAAGCCGAGATTAACAGGATGTAATTTTAAAGGTAGGAGTCATGTTTTAGGACACCGGGATTACAGCATTTCGTACCAAGTTAACGTGGTTTGGTGTTAGCCCTAACTATCCAGGAAGAACGGTTAGGAAACATGCGGTGGAAGCGTTAACAACGTGTGATTTAGGACGCTGGCTTGCTTTTGTACAATAGCAAACTTTAGGCAGGAACTTTTAAGACAAGCCGCGTAGGACACATGGATATGTGTGTAAACCCGCTCATAAACCTGTGTTTATTTCTGAATGGGGTGGCGAATTAGTATGATTGGAACGTAAGGTAAGGTAGGTTCATTGTTTTGCGTAATTAATTTAGATTGTTCCAATTGTCGATGTCAAATTACCCTTATTTTGATTTCGATGTTGCAAATCAGTCTATGTCAATAATGTCAAAAAGTTGATATTACAAATTGTACCGAGTTGGTCACGTTCCAAGCAAACACTAAACATTTTGAAAACAATTTATAGTTGCAATGAATGCTTTTGAAATGTTTATAGGAAATGTTTAAATGTGTTTCTCCAAAGGTTTGAAAACGCAATTTTGCTTGGAAATATTTAAATTAAATGTTTAGATATAACACAGAATCGTGAGCCCAAGTCATGTTGTAAACATGCTTATGTTAAATTGCATTTTGTTTTGCACATGCAAGTTCATGGTTGTTACATTTTAATTATTAAAATTTAATTATATATAAATCAAATTAAAATAATAATATTTCGAAAATGGGGGAAATATACCGCAATGCACACTCTTGGTTTAAATGTTAACGTGTGCTTAAATTTAAAAAAAAAATCCTTAGCAAAAATTAAACAGATTTTGTCCATACTTTCTAAACAACACGATTTACAGTGTAGCACCGTAAGGTTCTATATCATTGTATATAGAACTTTAAATAGACATATTAGTCCTGTGCCAGATAGGTGGTCGGTTACCATCAGGAGTGGCAAAGCGAGTGTGGTATCAACTAAGCGAACATCATCTGTTTTTTTTTTTTATAATTTTGCATGATAGACATTCCAAAGTGTAGCTAAGCCTGCTAATTTGGCCTAAACAAAATGGCCGCCAGTTGAAATTGCTCCATAACTGGTTTAGCCATATGTTGTCTTTTAGAAGGAATTCTTTAGGGATATAAATGCTAACATGAGGTGTTGATTTAAGAGATTTGATGTGTATTCCAAATATCTTGAGTTTTATATTATGTTGAAAATCAGACAACATTTAATGTATAAACTAACACGCTATTTGATTAATATTGGATTTAAAATATGGCCGCCATTTTCATAAATTTGATTTGTCTTATTAATCTGAATTAACAGTTCAATTTGCAGGTATCACATGGTTTGGTTTTAGTTGAACAAGTCACTTTTAAAGTTTGCAATTACACTCTTGTATAATATATTGGAAATAACATGTCTTTATACAAGACTTCGATGGTGACAACCTAAGCAATTTGCCATAAAGAAAATGGCCGCCTTTGAAATTTCGTCATAATTATTCGGCCAAATCCTGTCTTGTAGAAGAACTCTTTTAGTGAAAATATGCTAAACACAAGAGTGTTGATAATGGGACAAACCACCAGAACTCAAATTCCATGACCATGTGGTAATTAAACCTAATTGCAGAAAATCCAAAATGCCGCCTTTCGTAATTTTGAGCACCAATTGACTTTAACAGTCAGTGGTCAAGGTATCCCATGGATGAAATCTTACACTTAAGTTTACAAAACAATTACACATTGCACTATTATTATTAATCATGTGTGTATGCAAGACTTCAAGGGGACAACATGACGCATTGCTATTGCAACATAAAAAACAAAATTGGCTGCCATTGGGAAATTGCGCCTTAAATAGTTGCTGCCCTATCCTGACTCATAGAAGAAATATTTTAGGTACAAAACTACCCACAAAACTGATAAAATGAATGGTGATTTAAACACAACCCAAAATGAAGTATAGCCATCCATTGGTAATAAATCTAATTTGCATATCCCAAACGGTCGCCATTTTGCCAAATTAGCATTTGTACTGACGTGCTTTTTGAATTGTAGCTACTTTGAATCCTGGGCGTTAAGTGTTAATTATTACAACTTGGAAATAAAGTCTATATACATAGTTTTAAAGACCTAATTTGAATATAGAATATTTGAGGATCCATAATTGTACTACAATGTGTTTCCGTAGTTATTTCAATCAATAGAGAATATATGCGGAATTTTGGCAATAAATAACACAAAATGAAACATAAAATTCACAAAGTTCTCATTACAAGTATTGCAATCTAGTCCTCTGTATTTTGCCTCCTTTAATAGTCCTTGATCTCTTCCTCGTCCCCAAATAATACACCAGAACGTCCAAGGAATGACCTCACCTTTCATGTTTTCAAATGTCGATACCTTGCACAAAATCGTCAGGGAACATCCCATTAGCCATACATACACAGTTGGCAACTTGCACAATCCTTGGGAAATTATGCAGGGCTAGAGGTAAGAAATCTAAACAACGTCATGCAGCAGGTTTGCCATTCATCCACTTGATGATCAAATTATCATCTGGACGTACAATCCATCCATGACCATTGGGGGTTGAAGTGTCATGGAGAGGCCTTCTACGGCACCATATAATTTGCCCCATCTGCATGAAGGTAATAGGCAGTCCTTCCATAGAGGAAGCAGGCCAGATTCAATTTTGACTTTTCTTTGCTCTAAACAATTAGAACCGTAAGTTGTTCTCATCTTGATGGGTGACCTAGCTAACTCTAACAACAAGAACTCTTTGAAGTTTGCAAAGAAGTTCATCAGCAGTAAGCAAACACTGAGATAGAGAGAGAGAGAGGAGAGAGAGAGTGAGAGAGAGGAGGAGGAAGGGAGAGAGAGAGAGAGAGAGAGGAGAGAGAAACGGAGATAGATGTCACTTGTTGAGATTTGTGCATTTGGCCTCGAGGAAGAACCAGATCTAAAAAAGCTCGCAAGATGAGACCGGCACACCCATTTTTCTTCACCATACTGCACCCAAGTTGAATCAGTTGGAACTGATCTCAGCCTGGCCTTCAGCAATGGAAATTAGCTGCAATATTTATGAAGTGTGGACTCAAAACAAGACAACAGGTACATCAAAGCTGCATTCATATACAGTAATTTATTGTGACTCTGTCAGCGCATTTTGCTGCCAAAGGCAATGGTCTGGATAAAAGCTCTTCAAAGCCACGGAACAAACTTCAAAAGTTCAAATGTAGTGAACTAGATCACCCTCAAAGACGTGAACAACTTGGGCAGCTTCTCCATTGATAACTGTCTGACCCTTCATGCAGAGGATGTTCCATGGTCTGTGGTTCTGTTCCACAACCACAGGTGGTGTCCTGGAATGCTTTCCAGGTAGGCCCACTTCTGCAAAGAAACCTTAGATGGGCTGATTCTAGTTATCAATCTGTTGAAACATCGCAATTCAGTCCATGAAGTCAGCTCCAGGTGAAAGATGCTCAACACGTTCAATACCAATAGATGTTACTACGGTTGATAGCAAGTCTTTTCTTTCCAACAAGGCAAAAACTCTCTTAAGCTCCTTAGCGACTGATTCAAGAGGTTGGACTTGCTTAAGAACCTCTCTGGAATTAAGGTGGGTGGCAGACTGGTCTCTGCCAGCATCGGGTGCTTCAATTTAGATACTTGGCAGCTGTACTCTTGCATGCTCGCTAAACTATGACAGATGTTTGATGGGCAATTCCTGCTAAAATTTATACGTTCTCCGTTGGTGTTGGAAGAAGGACATTATGAGAAACGGGCAGGAGGCATTTAATGCTGAGTCAAGTTTATTGCCATGGGTTGATCTTCCCATAAAGGCCATTGTTGCTCCAAAACAATGGGCAGACCAAGAGATGTTTCATTGTCTGTGGTGCTGTGCCTCAACACAGTAGTGTCACTGATCTGTTCCCGGTTAGCCTCACTTCTGAAAGAACCTTTCGATCGGCCAATTCGGTTTTCAATCTGTTAGCACCGCCATTCAGGCCCATGGGGAGTCAGCTCAGGTGGAAGATTCTCCCAGGTTCAAAATACAGTAGATTGTTTACTCCCTTAAACTGTTAGCGGACTGATTTCAAGAGGTGGATTTTCCTCAAGAAACTCTGTCTGGATTTAAGGCTGTGGTTGGCAGCAGGTCTCTGCCGGACATAGTGGCTTCACACTTAGAGACTTGGCAGTTACGCTCTTTCATGCTAGCTACCACTCTGTGGAGCAATTCCTGCTAAAATGCATACGTTCTCCGTTGATGTTATTGCGTGAGAATCTTTACTATTCGTCTTATTGAGTGGGTTCTTATAAGAAAGAGTGCGTCCAAACTCCTAGGTAGAGAGGGTTATCGCCGTGATCCAGGGAGGTCCAGACCGGTTACTTTAAGCTGACGTTTGGCTCACGGTTGCGTAGAAGGGAAAGCACACAAAAAAAAAAAAACCCCCCCCCGGGTCTTGGACGGATCGGATTGAACGTAGGTGGGGTTATCCTGACGTAGTAATAGTAAGGAGGGAGTTCATCCAAAGCTTACTTTGGAGAGTTCTCTTCAACAACTGTGAATCCTGCATCTTTAACGCGTAATTCCAAGATCGTCGCAATAGATAAAACGAACAGGTTCCGCACACTCCTAGGTGGTCGTTGGTATAGATGTGAACAGGAGAGGTGCGAGCACACTCCCTGTGGTAGTCCATTCTTGACCCTACTTCATCAGCTCTTCTTCGCGCCTAGCTGAACAAAGAAACATCGTTGGCAAGTTTACCAAAAGTATATGGTGGCGTAATCTTCAAGAGGACTAGAGTGGCAAATAGTTGTAATGAGAACTTTGATGAGTGTCATAAGTTATGTATAATGCGGTATGTATGTATGTACTAAGATAACAGATTGATAGCGATATTGCTAATGACTGGCAAACATGGTAATTCATGGGCAAAAAGGATGCATAAAATATTGAAAAAATAACTACTGAAACACTATAAAGTGCTAAGAAGAATGGATAATCAGATATTCTGTATCAAAAATAAGTTGTTTTTTTAAAACTCTTATAAAGGCCAGGTAGTAGTAAGGTTGGTTAGTAGGTTAAGTAGTATTCTTTATTGTCATATTAGGAGCATTTCCCATAAAACCCAAGCAAAGAGTCCACTCTATTGATTTTTTGTCCGGGTTGGTGGTTTTAACGGTCGTTAGGGATTAACCCATATGAATTTCAAGTGCAATAGATAACACTTAAAACTGCCAATGATTGAAAACTTGGCCACCATTTAAAAGCAACCTAAGTGCTGTGAAATGTTGGGTAACCAATGCGGTTATTTAGGAATTGCAAATAAGGTTTATAAAATAGCTGGCCATGAATTAATTTGATTGTTTTAATTCAAACACCTCATTTTAGCAGTTTTGAGCCTAACAATATTTCTTCAACGAGTCTGGGTATAGACGAAAACTAGTTGTGGCACAATTTCAATGGCGGCCATTTTGTTATTCAAATTTACTGCTTATTTGTCACCTGGAAGTCTTGCATACTACATGTTTATAGTTATATTTGAGCAATAGTGTATTATAACTTTAGAGTAGTGTAACGTACTCCATATTGAGACCCTTGAATGTTGAAGTCAAATTATTCTCAAAATTTACGAAAATGTCGGCCCATTTGGATTTATCAAATTAGGTTTAATTAAGCATGTATATATTTGACTCTGGTGTTGTCCATTATCCAAACATCTCATGTTAACATTTTTTTTACCAAAATTATCCTTCGACAAGACATGGTATGGCTGAAACCAGTTATGGAGCAACTTGAAGGCGGCCATTTTGTTTTATGCAAATTAGCAGGCTTTAGCTATACTTTGGAAAGTCTATCATGCCGAAAGTTATTAAGTTGGAAGTGGTCTTAACCAAGTGGTAGTGGGTAGTACTCTCGTTTTGCAACTCATACATGGTACCCATTTGCCAAATATCACCTCGTGGCCCAAGCACTAATAATAGTTGCGATCTTCTTTGGTTGGTGTGCGCCCATGGATTTTGCGAAAAATTGTCTTGTTGAAAAAATAACGTAAATCATGTTAAAACTTGATTTGCCAAAAAATATGCGCATCATGATAAGGAAGATTCCTATGCCTATTTAAATCTTTAGGTCGTATGCACAAAAAGGATTAGACCATTGCCTAAAGTTAAACCAGGTCTAAGTGTAATTTAGTTCCACCAAAAAGACATTTTCTTGGCATTGACCTGAGGTATTTGTATTTATTTTAATCGTTGAAATGGCAAGGTACTTTATGAAGAAAATGTGAATAACGGTCAATTTTGGCAAACTAATTTGATTAGTCTAACTTATTGCGAATACGCCTTACGGTTCTATATCCTTTAAAGAGACACTGGCACTTGAAAAATAGTGCACCCTCTGAGATTCAAACTCGATTTATTTTGGCATGGTTGTAAAGCTATATACAAAAGCCCTAACCTGACATCATTAAAAGAGAACATGCGGACATTTCCTAGGAAGATGCGCCCCCAATTTTTCTCGAAACCCCGGTTTTTTACATATTGGAATGCTTACCAATGTATTAGATCACACCTGAAGTGCAAGCCATAGCAGTCTTATGTTAATAAGATGATGATTTAGAGTTCTGGCCGCACGAAAGAAAGTCAAAGCATGGTTTTCATTAGTCAAGAAAATTGAGGGTTGACCTGGAACAAATTGCTATCAAAGGTTTTTGCACAATGCATTTGCTTAAGGAACCTAAAATGATATACTAAAAGTCCGAGGAAATCCGAGTTGCAGAAATAGAAGAATATGCTTAATTTGAATAAATTCAAAATGGCCCGCCATTTTGATAGATTTTTGTTATATCTTGAGTTGAGGACTCGTAGCAGAATAATTTCGGCACCTATACCCATATTCAAGGTGTGAACACAATTATGACAGTACTAATAAAGGATGTTTTTGGGTCAGGCTTAATTTGCATAAATCCAAAATGGCCGCATTTTGATAGATTTGGGATTTTTTGTCCACATCCGAAATCTGAGTCAAAAGGAAGTCTAATATGGTGTCTATGCACATATTTCTGTGATCAATTATTGCTTTACAATGTAAATTGTAAATGTCGAAGATGAGACAACTTCTTCCCTTAATTAGCATAAATCCAAAATAGACAAAAAAAGCAAAGCCAATGGTAATAATTGTGACAATAATGTACGTCCTAAGATTCGTGACAATTTTAACTTGCCAATATTATGGCACCAAATATTAGGTCAAGAATAAACAAAACAACTGAACAATATAATATTGTCCATTTCATATACCAGTCTTAACCATAATAAGAATCATCTCCTGCTTCTAGGGATCAGTTTCCAGCCTGAAGAATTGGCACCATACCATTAATCTTTTAAAGGGGGATGACCAAATGTTTAAGTATATAAAGGTTTCATCTGGACAGAATGGCCTTCATCCCCAAACCCCACCTGTAAAGTTTCGCGCCGATATTTCAACTCATTTGATGTGAGATATGAAATGTGATTTTGTAACCCATAGCGTATGTGTTGTTAAAATCATATTCGCTCCATAACATCAAACCAAATATTCCTTTAGCCTAAGATGCAAGCGTAAATGAGAAACAGTGCTTTCTACGTATACCAAACTTTTGCCACTTCAGTAAAATATGGGGTTCTGGGACGAGTAATCGGACCATGGTCCTAAATTAATCTACAGTATAGCAAACTTTCAATAATACGATATTGCTTAAACGTCCTCTTATCAGGTTATTTTGGTAACACGTCGAATCAGCGGGGGGGGGGATTGATGTTACTCCATATTTTCCATAGACATCCCCTTTTTGAACTTGGTTTTGTGTGCCTTCAATGGATTAGATATGGTTCTTCTCTAATCAAGTGATACAAAATAAGTACCAAATTCTTCAGCATCTTGCTCTATGACGTTCATAGTGCACGGCCCCCCGCCCATGCAAAATTTGGTGAAAGAAGGTTTTGTTTACAAAGGTTTAGGAAAATTTGAATTTTTAATAAAATTGGTTTTTGATTTTTTTCAAAACTAATAAAAAAGTTTTATAACCATGAAACCTTTTGTTTTAAGAGCCAAAATATATGGTGTAACAATTTAGTAAAGTATAGGAGGCTTCACCAATCCCCTCAATTTTGGTGGCTTGCTCTTCCCTGGGTAAAGGTGTAGAGTCCAAATGTGTTCAAAAAAATGGTTGCTCAAAAGCAAAAAAAAAAAATACCTAAACACCATTGCGACACAATCACTCATTTTATGGCACCAGGAGAAAAATCGAGGGAGGGAGTGCACATACCCCAATTCTCCATAGAATTTTAAATATAATCTAAACTCTGTTCATTAATTTTCCAAATTTAAAAAAGTACCCAAAAAAATAGTTTGCGACATATGCATATAAAATATGTTGGGGCATATGGTTGAGTTCCTTAAGTTTACCTATTTAAGCAAAAACATAACGTTTTAGATTGGTCTTAGATTGGTGCTTATCTCTGTTCCATTTTTTCACCCATACAGATGAGTCTTTTTAAACACAATGTTGGGTTTGTCTATGACGTAGGAGGTTGGTATGGTTTGTGCAGGGATATTCACATAAGGGAAACCTGTCAACCATCGCAGCAATCGTTAAGGGTGTTAAAGAGACATGAGATTTCAAGAAAAAGCGCCCCCAATTTTTCTCGAACCTAGGTTTTTTACATAGGGCTTATTATGGATATGCTTAAAAACATATTAGAGCACAGACTGAAGTGAATAAGCCGAAAAAACACCGTCTTTATTTAATTAAGATGATGATTTAGTTAGTAGTTTCGTTCGTGCACGACAGAAAGTCAAAGATGTTTTTTATGGGGAACGATTAGGATAGCAGGGCCAATTTCAAAACAAGGTTTTTGCGGTTTTCTTTTGCACCTGTTTGGCCAATAAACCTTCCAACGTTATCGGTAGTGGTCTACAACCGATCCAGTGAAAATTAGAGAAATTCATATCCTAAACAAATCTCCTCCTGTCACTTTAACAATCAGGGTACCTGTTGAGATAGGCACATTTTTGCATCCTCTTTCAAAAGATATCCACTTTAACAATTACTTTGGGTGGTTACTATTTGTGTGATATATGTTCTACTACATCAAATTTTTGAAAAAAAAAAAAAAAAACGTTTTGAAATGTTCAACAATCAACAATTGACCAGTCTCATTTGACAAAGTTAAGTTTGTAAGTAGCAATAATTGTTTCAACTAATGGGGCATTTGCTAAATAGAAGTTGTCACTTTTCCGTCAAAAATGTCTTATCTGAAATCAGTATTACCAGGTCTGTTGGATATTAAACAAAATGAAAAAAATCACATCTTCTCGAAAAACACCTATCTACGTGCTTTACCCTCATAATAAAAACGCAGTATGCCTCTACGGTATCACATCATCAATGATGAAAGTCAAGCTTCCATCAAACCTATCAAAAAATGGGACAAGAGTAGCAGTTAGTTGACACCCTCGAAGGATAGATAGTAGAATGGATGGATGGAATAGCCTGATAAATCACAAAAAATCAACCTAATAAAGATTTTGTGGTTCAGTTTTAAAGGCTTTGGACTCAGATTTCCCAATGCGGGCGCACTCAATTTCAAAACAAATCATGTTGTTGCATATACTAATGCTGTTCCATTACTAATCACTGTGTGAAATAACTAGCTTAAATCGAAGTCCTTATAGAAAAATCACAAACTTTATTATTAAAATCCGGATATGAATTTTTGTTAATACACGATATCCTAGACACTGTTATACGGTGCATAAATGTTTACGGCATGTGAAAAAATCAAAAACCGATTCATCTCTAATTTTGGATTACCGCATTTTGGGTGACAATCTTTGGTTCAAATGGTTTATTTTTAATTACTAAACACAAAAAAAAAGTTAAAAGCGATAACGGAACAATGCATGGACTACACTGTATAATACTAGTATCTGGAATAATAGTCAGCAGCGCATACCAGGAAAACTTACTTTCAGCATGAAAAAAGCTTGCCTGGATCTATATACAGTTGAAGGAGAACTTCATATTCCAGGCTGTTCAGAAAAGATTTCAATAATTCCTTTCATTTTGGCAAAATTGAAGCCATGGAGATCCCAAGTAAAGCCTGCTAAAATAAATTAAAAGGATTTTTTCTTCTGATTGTGTCATTTTTAGGTTTAGACGTCTTATGATGTTTCTGTTTCTATTTTGAAAATTGATCAAGAAGTTTAATCCACAAATCATTTAAATAGATATTTTTCATCAGTTGGGTCGTGTGGCAACTTAATACTCATGTTCTTTGATAACATAAGCATGGACACCAGAAGCAAACAAATTTCAAAATCACTCATTCAAGAAAGTCAGCAAATGCAGCCTATTGGATTTTAATTTTATTGAAAATAAGGCCTAAACCACTCATCTATATGCTATTAGTGTTTATTTGAGTTCGTAGACCCCAAAACCGGTAGAGACACAAAATTACATTCTCTACGGCCCTCGGATACTTGAGTTATGGGCCAAAAGTCTTTGAAATGGGGCCATTTTGAAAAGTTATGCAACATTAACCATATTTCTGCAACCCGGGATTTTCTCGGACTTTTAGTATGTCAATTTTGGGTACTTCAAGAAATGCATGTGAAGAAAAACCTTTGATAGCAATTAGTTCCAGGTTACACCAAAACATTTAATATCTTTCCTGGCCTATATGGTGGAGAACGATTGCGATAGCAGCAGGGTTTGCGGTTTCTTTGGGCACCTGTTTGTCCATCTTCGAAACGTTCTCGGTAGGTGGTTACAACCGATCCAGTGAAATTGACAGAAACGTATCTAAAAAATCCCTCTGTCACGTAAGACCAAAACAGAACGATTTTGAATTAATTCAGCAGACGACGAAAATGGCGTTTAACCACAAGAAACCACAACGTATGCCGGTTCCCAACTCAATGCACCATGTTTGATGGTCTGTAACCGTTGTGGTTTTAATATCAGGAGTACGGAGTCTATTGATTTCATGGTAATATACACATTTGTTTGATTAAAGTTATGGAAATTACCAAAATTAACCTGGATGTCTTTAAACTATATAACACCCTACTGTTGTAGTATTGTTATTTTTATGTGTAAAATGTATCTCTGTTCGTCAGTGGCCTAGAACGAGTCTATCATTTGAGAGCAATTGAAGAAATTTTCAATATTTTTGTGAAATGTGCCATTGCCGCTTTGAGTCACCTTTCAAAAATTCACGGAGCGGACACCTGCATGGTGTTTCGGGGAAGGTGATCCTTCATAATCTAACAACACAAATACCGTACCTCCCTTGTGTGCGGGTGATTGCTTTTCAGGTCTGTCAATTTTCCTCTCGGGAGTAACAGGGATATGGAACCTTAGAAAGCTACATAACAGAGTGCAGAAATTGCTCTTTCGATCTCTTTTGCATTCGTCTGGCGATATGTATTCATAATACTTGTCACCTGCACAGCATCTGTGTCCCCCGTGAACTAGTCTCAGTCCCAGTACGCGTGAGTTCGTAATGCGAATACTCACCACCACTGGATGCGTATTCGCAGTAACGTGCCCGTTAGCCCCCACAAGTACTGGGAACGAGACTAGAGAAACATTAGGCACAGAGTTAGAGTAATTAAAGGTTAGAGGTGGACGGCCATCTTGAATCAGGCGAGCCACTGGTGGACGCTTAGATGTTTACCGCCCCAAGCATTACCACCTAAAAATTACAGCCCGGGAAAAAATGCCCTTTCTCGTTGATTTCGCCAGGCGACCTTGTGTTAAAAAATGTCCTTAGATATCCAAGAACGCGTCAGGCATGTGGTGTGTTCAGAAACTTTACCGTCGCAAAGGTATCGGCAGGTGTTTTTTGCAGATTTTCAAATGGCTTCCAAAATAGCGTGGGCTTATAGCATGTGTAGTTGCTATGACGAGAGGTGAAGTATAAACACAGTTAGTAGTGCACAGTTTTAATATTTTAAAGATTAGTATGGAGCTATAAACCTCGGTAAGTGCGAAAACATCGTCCGCCTGCTATTTTGTTCGTTTGTATTATGGTAATCAGCGAAAATAGCCGGTTCGTGCCCATTCTAAAGAACCGGGAACAGTTCCAGATGATCAAGGTACGGGGGGGGGGGGGGTGGCACGATCTGCTCGAATTGGCATTGGGGATTTCACAAACGGTAATGGGAAACGAGACGTGCAGTTACTATGGTAATCTCTGTCTCGGTGACATTACAAAAAAATCAGCTTAAAATTCGCTCAAAAGATTTAAGTAATCATGGTAATATCATGATAATTTAAGAAAAAAATATTGAGCATAAAATCCGTCGAGGTAGTGATTAAACCTCGCTGCAAAACCGTGCAATTTCCAATAACGGTCATATAGATTTAAATATTATTTACAGGCCTATAGCCTTTAGTCAGTCTGTGTGTGTACCGTTCGATATGCGTAAGAGCGCCCTCCTACCGTTTAAGTCTTTGAAATAAGACTAGCACTCGGGTCGCGGAAGGTGGATGTAGTTCGTTGCTGTTAGGTTGGGCATGTCCTACCCCTCCCCCGAGGGGCGGATCCAGGATTCCAATAGAGGGGCGCCAAATTTTTCCCGATCGCTGCGCTCGCCGGTAGGACCCATTTTTTAGTCGGTAGAATTCTTAAAAGTCCGCCCCTGCCATTCAGGTGCTGATGAAGAGAATACTAATTTGACAAACTTTTTTGGGTCCTTATTGCATGCTCGTGGTAAATAATGCATAAGACAACTACGCGTTGCGTTTCGACCTTACTGTATCATATTATGACGATATATCTAGATATGTCGATATATAATGAGGTCCAAACAGCGAGTAGTATCAAATGTGCGAGGAAAATGTACTCAAAAGAAGTAAATTTACCAAACGACTTGTCCACAAAAATAGCATGCTATAGGTAAAATAATTTACTAGAAAAAAAAAATCTCAGGAAAACAATGAGAATTAAAAAAAGGAAAATTAATCAAAGACAGGTTTGTCTTGATGAAGGCCGTGCTATGGATCGAAACGTCAGGCCACACATCACCAGAATACTAAAAGTAAACTTGAAAACTATCATGATCACAGTGAACTGGATTCAAACATGATTAGGCCTACATAAATCGTCTTACTCAACGACAGAAAAAAAATATGAATTTATTGGAGAATGTGGACACAATAATACCGATAAACCTAAAGGTTCAGATAAATTATCTATTAAAATCTCAACTTTCTTCATGTCGCTCTGTTCGTTTGGGAATTCAATAACGATTTCAACACGATGTCGAAAAGTATTTAACAAGTAAAACATGAGCGAACAATCTAAACATGTAGAATATCTAAAACACATTGCTGGTATTTAATTCCTCAACAATTCAAACATCCACATTGTATTGCTTAACCATCATCGGAAGGTAGTCGTGCGTCACGAAATTATATTTGCTAAAATCTCCATACCATGAAAAAGAATTGAAAAATTGAGGATGGCGCCGCGTATGGTAGAGGAAAGTCCTCAAAGTGACGAGTTGAAGTTTGGTGTTGAATATCAACTTACTAAAATGAAACATTTTGTTTTTTTTTTTTTTAAGATTTCACAAAATTTCTAAATTCAAAGCAGTCACTATACATTACATGTAGTTACTGCATCCATTCACATTGACCTTCCATTATGGAATGAAATACAGATTTCTTAATAAAAAAGAACCATTTTTTCTTACTACTTGTACTTATGACATCATAATGAGTCATAGTATACAAATATTGACTGCTTGAGGGGCATGGTTGAAACTATAGGCTCAAGGGGATCTCGAAAACCATACATGCCACGAGGCGTTAAAACCGAGAGGAGTATGGTTTCGAGATCACCGAGGTCCTATAGTTTCAAACAATGCTGCTCCGAACTAAAAGCAGTCAATATTTTGTTTACATACCGAATATATAGATTTTGTCATCTGATTGCGTTAAAAGAACATCTAAGCCGGATGCTAACACAGGCCTTATCAGTGTAGGACCATGTCATGGCGTGCATGCTGGTTTAACAATTTGTGTAACTTAGGTCAAAACTTGTGAAGAATTATCCCCTGTCTTGTGTTGAGGAAGTGATGTTGGAGTCCAAAACGGATGCCGTAATCGACTTCTTACCCATTTTGTGTCGGCAAGATGCGTAAATTTTTCCTTTGCATTCATGTAAATCAGTGACTCGATGATCAAGCTCCGATTCGGCCACTATCTCCACGGGGTATTTACCTGCTGTTTTGGTATTAGCCCTTGAGCTGCATCTCTGATTCTTTCAGATCTTCATCTACAAGCTCAACGTATGAATACAATGATGCGATTTCAGCATTTCCTTTGCCTTATCTTGTTTTGTATCAGACGACACACAATACAGCACAGGTATACGAGTAAATAAAAAGCGTGCATTCATCTCTTAATCAGATTCAATAGTAACTATCATATGGATGAATAGTTCGTACGGACAGTCCTTTAGCTGGGAAGAGGTGTTCCGGGCATAGTTTATGAACTATGCCCGCTCTTCCCAGGGAATAGTTCATTGTTGGTTCAATTCTTGAAGTAGTGAATTTATGCCTCCACTTTTAACCAATCAGATGACAGAGATCTATATAGGAGGTATATAAAAATCATATCAAGCATAAATTATAACTATCTATGTAATTAAAACAGATGTAAATCCCCAATTGATACAACAAAAAATTCATTGAAATTAGAAGAGCGGATGCAAACCTCCCTTTTTTCAGAGGATTGCGTTACAAAACAATGGCTCCGAAGGACGAGAGTTCTTTGGCGCTTGCAATGGCGTACTAAGCAAAAAAAATGTAAAGTCAAAAGAGTCGTGAACTTGATTTGATGCATATAGTTGACTTAGTTGCTATAGATAGAAACTTTGGCTTCCAAAAATATCAAGTTTAGCGGTTAAGAATAACTCTTAGACATTAAACAATTTTGGTTCCTATAGAATTTTAAAGGTACATTATTATGGAACTCTTACAATGACAGGATAATCAAAAATCTATTAAATCTTATAAAGCAATCACTTTCATTAGTGGGGGAGAATGGTCGAACATTTCATTTGCGTACACGATATTTTTATTGAGAAATCGATGTAGTTTTGATCCGCTTTCGATTTAATGAGAGGAGGTATCCGACTTCTATCGAGAGCTTAGTTACGTTTTGCAGGACTCATCGTCTTTTGGTTTGTTCCTAACATCAGCCAAGCAAACAGACAAGCAAATGACCCAACACTCTAATTATATCCCGAGGGTGTATTGAGTCAATTCCACAAGGCACCAATTTGGGCAATTTCACTCAATAGGGTCATGTGATCCCACAAAAACCCATTCCTACACCATGAAAACTGATTTTTACGCTCGTTTTAGCCCACAAAGATATTGTAATTACGGAATTTTGAGCCTGATATGACACTTTTGGAACACTTTTATCACTAAGTACTGGTATGCGTTTAGTACAATACAGTATACGCACATAATGCAGTATGGGATTGGTTCAAAACATCCTCTTGATTATATGTAAGCGCTCTTCTATCATCCCTGGCGTAGCTCAGTTGGCAAGAGCGCGTTGCTATTAACACTGAGGTCACCTGTTCGAATCCGGCCAAGCGCATTTTTTTTTCAACACTACGTGGGCGCTTGCCATCTCCAAGGAATATTAATAAATATACAACAAAGGAATAGTGGTGACATAATGGTGCCCGTGAATTAAAGTCTTGTGGGTGATATTTGCGTGACCCTCTTACCAATATAACTGTAGTTTTGATTCAACCTTTTTTTAATTTGTTTGGGTAACGTACAATAATCTAACTTGGTCCACGTATGGTTTTTTGCTCAATTTTCGTACGAGTCAGTGAGATGGGGATATAGGAAAACCAGGGTCCTCAATGAGTAGATTAGGTTAGAGGCTTTGAAATTATTATGAATTGTAGAAAATGAAATTAAGGACATTTGGTGAGTTTCCTCTAGAGGGTCCCATGCATAAGTGAGATGGGGACCACCCTAGGTAAACTGAAAACACATGTCTTGTAAATTTTCATATCTAAATTTTATGTTAGCATTTCAAGCCTTAATCCTATCTCACTCATGATGACCCTGTTTCCTATATCCCATCTCACACTTATGGGGACCCCTAGAGTAAACTCCCAAACCAAAAATTGTCTTATTTCATTCTAGAATTTTATGTTAGCATTTTTAAGCCTTAATCCTATCTCACTCTGATGACCCGGGTTCCTAAATCCCATCTCACTTTGGGGACCCTCTATAGTAAACCTACCAATGTCCTAAATTCCATTCATATATTATATCTCAGTGTTGCAAGCCTTAATCCTATCTCACTCATGAGGACCCTGGTTCCTAATCCCATCCTCCACTTATGGGGACCCTCTGGAGTAAACTCCACCAATTGTCCCTTAATATCTCATTCGATTCTAACAATTTTGTATTATAAGTATTTTTCCAGTCAAGCCTTAATCCTTCCTCTCACTCAATGAGGACCGGTTCCTAAATCCATCTCACGTTATGTGACCCTCTGGAGTAAAACTCAACGCAACTGTCCTTACTCTCATTCAAACCAATTTTGTATTAGCATTTCAGCCTTATCCTATCTCACACTCATGAGGACCTGGTTCCTATATCCCGCATCTCACTTATGGGACCCCCCCCCTCTAGTAAACTCACGCGAATGTCCTTAATAAATTTCATTCTAACATTTTTAAATGTTAGCATTTCAAAAGCCTTAATATCCTATCCACTCATGAGGACCCTGGTTCCTAAATCCCTCTCACGTATGAGGACCCTCTATAGCAGCCTGACAAATGTCCTAAATTTCATTCATATATTATATCTCAGTGTTGCAAGCCTTAATCCTATCTTACTCTTGGACCCGGGTTCCTATTCCCATCTCACTTATGGGGACCCTCTAAAGTAAACTCACCATTCCTTAATTAATCTCATTCTACAATTTTTGTATTAGCATTTTAAGCCTTAATCCTATCTCACTCACTCATGAGGACCCTGGTTCCTAAATCCCATTCACTTATGAGGACCCTCATTATTAAACCTACCAATTGTCCTAAATTCATCGTATATTATACTCAGTTTGTCAAGCCTTAACTTATCTCACTCCTGAGGACCCTGGTTCCTATATCCCATCTCACTCTCACTTATGAGGACCCTCTAGTCACGCACCATGGTCCTTAAATCTCATTCTAACAATTTTGAAGTTTAGCATTTTAAGTCTTACTCCTATCTCACTCATGAGGACCTGGGTTCCTAAATCCCCTCTAACCGATGAGGACCTTATTGTAAACTAGTATTTTCTATTATCCCTTCTCTGAGTGGGATCGCTCCCATCCAAAAGTGGAATTAAATCCAATGAACTTTTGGTTGCTAAGGTGAAGAATGAATGACGGGCCTCAGGAGTGATGAGAAATGCGTCCTCACGGTGGAGACAAAGGATATAGCCCCATTTCGCTAATCTGACCATGATTAATAATGAATTAGTTCCTGTAGTAAAGGCCCAAGTTTCAATTACATATTTTGAGGCGGTGCTCTAAAAGGAAGCAAAAAGGTTCGATAAAAACCACAAAATAGCCAATGTAAGACAAAAATTCTTTTAAAGCGCTGTTAGACCCTTTTCCCCGATGAAGCCATGTTTTTAGAATTTAATATAATGTGAGCCGAATCTAATTTACTCATTTATATTTCGGGTTAAATCACTCATCGAAATTTTTCGCCTACAAAATCGGGATTTTGGGTGACTATTCATTCGATGGTTTTTGCACAAGTCCCCATTCTGCAATAGCTGCCATTTGTCAGTTGTGTCCTTATTAAGTGTTATACCTGCCATGTGGCAGGCTGGCAGCTATTTCCAGATGGGGCATTTTCCTATACAAAACCCATTCACTTCCTACCCAACCTGATAAGACATTAACCCGACCGTTGAGTAATGGCGCCCTTCTGTTGTGATTTTAATCTAAAAATATGGAGGTAGGACATGGCACCTTTAACGGCAACGGTGAATTCACATCCGGCGTCACCTGATTGCTAGTTTTTATCAAAGACTTAACGTACACGGTAGGAGGACGCCTTACACCCAAATCGGACAATCCTTGGATTAAAGGATATAGCTGGTCACGAATATTAAAAAATCTTTAATGACCCTTTATTTGGAAATTACACTGTTTTTTGCAAGCGAGGTTAATCCCTCACCTCGAAACGGATTTTTGACGTTAATAATTTTTCCATCAATATATCATATACTACTAAGATCTTTTGAACGACGATTTAAGTATGTGATTTTGTAATGTCCCTCTGGGAGCGAGGCTGCCGTAGAAAATACGACGTAAGAATTCCAAATTACCGTTCGAAATCCCAAGATACCCAAAAATCGAGCAGATCGTGTCGAACCCCCCCCCCTCCTAAACTGGGGTATAGTGCAAGAAAGTAAAAATAAAATAATGTTTTACCTCAAAAATTGCAACAGAAATAGTTTTGGAGTGGTTTAAACTTAGAAGTGATGAGAGAATAACATATCAACAGTCTAGAACCAGGGGTTCTCAAACTATTTTGGCTCGAGGGAGCCATGGCGGCCCGTATAGGCCCTAACCTTCAAATATCCCTGCTCGCGGGCATATGCACCCCTCCTTGCTATGGTTTGCTGTATATTTCAAAACTGTTTCAAGGGTCAACGCACCCAGCGAAAGCTTCGCTTGCCGCTATGGCCCGCGGGCCGCCTGTTTGCGAACCCCTGGTCTAGAAGAAGAGTGCGGGGAACATGCCTTTGCAGGGGCAAGGTTTTGTAAAGTGGAAAAATACCGTAGTATAATTGTACCTGAAATCTATACTAACATTTGAACCATATCCCTAAGTATTAAAAAAGGTATAGTTTTTCCCTATCTGTGGGGTTTAGTTTAATAACATTTAATAAGGCAATAAAGGTTCAAGGTCACCTGGGGTAAATGTTCCAATGATCCAGATTCTTCATATCGAGCCCCCAAGGCCCAGAAAATATAAGACTTACACTCTTTCACCCTTTGGTCACGTAATTAGAGTGTCAAAATGTAACAATGGTCTTGTTACCCACGCTTGCAAATAGTTTTTGTCTTTTTCTCTGATCAAATTTTTAATATCGCCATTCTCCATGGGTTATCTTCTGGTGCACTTTAAAACCGTCCGTGTAACAAATGTCGTCTGATGTGCTTGATTAGAGTATCCATACATAAATCACACTTGGTTCTGTGGATCTTTGGCCGATCCACTTCGGGCCATTTTGCGTAGTAATCTTGTCCAAAGGCCCCGTAGGGATGAAATTTTTCACTTAACATTCTAAGGCAATACAAGGTCAAGGTCACCCTGGTAAAGGGTCCAAATGATCTCAGATTTCTTCATATAGCACCCAGGACCAGAAATATAATACTTACACTCATTTCACATCAATTTCCACCATGTGGTCACTTAATTAGAGGTCAAAATGTAACAATGGTCTTTTACCGCTTGCAATCGTTTTGTCTTTCTCTGATCAAATTTTTAATATCGCCAGTCAATCCATGGTTTTAATCTCTGGTGCAACTTTACGCCATGTAACAAAATGGTCGCTGATTTGTTTATTTAAGAGTATCATACATAACATCACACTTGGTCTGTGGATCTTTGGCCGAAATCCACTTTTCGGTCCAATGGTGGGCGTAGTAAATTCGTCCCAAAGGCCCCGTAGGGAGAAATTTTCACAGACCTAATTGTTTTCTCCGAGAAACGTTATACTTTTTAACACGTCATTGGTAAGCGGTTTCTCCACAAAACCATGTTCTGAATACTCACGCTAAATTGGGGCAAAATTTTGGTTTCCATAGTGATTGAGTATTATGTTAGTAAAATGCTCTTCTCAGACTGGTCTGACCCTCGTATTGGCCTATCAAACGACTGGAACGAAACTTATATCACCAAAAAAAAAATGGGGATTATGGAGGTAGCATGGTTGTACCAGCACTGAAGTAAGAACTTGGATGGGATATTTATGTAGAACTCAGACGGAAGTGACAATCAATCAACATCTTTCACGAAGCCCTCCTTGTCCGCCCGCCATACGTTTACTAAAGATCTTGCGCCCGTGTTCACCCGCGTCTTCTCGATATAGTCAATTTACTCAATCACAACAAAGAAAAACTGTCCTCAAATACTCATTTATCCAAGGACATTGGGTGACTGGACATCACTACCAAAATTTAGCATCACCAACATAGAGGATAACAGAAATTCACACAAAGCTAATAAAACATAACACAAGCCAAAACTAAGAAATCAACCAAGCTTCATTATTGACAGTGCCAATCCTACCCGTTTTGCCCCTTTCAGGGTGGTAGTAAATATACCAGAACCAGAACCAGAACTAACGATCGTACGTACCTCAAAACCAAATTTGCCTTAGAACATTTTGTCCTCTAAATATGTGAACCCTCAAGAAGGTAACCCGCAAAAAGGTTTTCTTAAAAATTGAAAACCCCCAAAGGTCCCTAACAGAAACAAAAAAAGGGTGATATACAGGCGTGTAAATAAAAGAACTCTTTTTGTTCGTTGAATGAACCTTGTCCACTATAACAAGACAAGTTTGAACCTCTTTATCACCTTAGAGTGATATACTGCGTGTCGGATATTTGGTGAAATACGATCATCGATTGCTGTAAGTGATTCCTAATAGACCGTACAATAATGATGTTATAGTATAGACCTTGGAGAGCAAGGCGGGGTCCTGATTGAATCCACAAAGACGGGTTTTTGGTCGCGGCTTATAATGATTCTTATAAGCTGCAGTAAGTGTAGAGGAACACATTTAATTTGAACACTTTATTCGATTAGGTTCGATTCTCTGTACGGTATTGATTCGCCAAATTTTTCCCTTGAAAATCGGTATCTTTTCAAGAAGTATTATGGCATCTATCATCGACATTTATCAGAAATGTTAGAAATCTGTTTTAAATTTTAACGTACAAATAACCTTACGTACGTATAATTATTTTCATAGGCCCCACAGAGCTTTCAGACAAAATATATATACGTGGAATGTTTTGTCAATGTTTGTTTAGAACCTTTTTGTTTGGTTAGACTGAGAATCTACTTTTGTTCATTGCATGGTTATGTTCATTTTCGTAGTCAATAACCCTTTCATGAAGGCCATATTTAAATCTACTGAGAAATTTTTATCGTAAAAGTTAAAAATCTGGTTAAAGGTAGACCTATTACTCTCACAAACCTTTATTATATTATTTCTCATAGACCTCCTCGAAGAGTTCTTTCTTTCAGACGAAATGACATAAAAAAGAAAATCGGGATGTTTTTGTTTGGTTCAGGTCTTTTTGTTTTTAAGGGTATAATCTAGCCTGTGTTCATGTATGGTTTTGGTCAATTTCCTTAAAAGTTTTTTAACCTTTTCAAGAAGTATCATTTAAATCTAACCAAAAATTTCTTCAGAAGTTATAAAATCGGTTAAATATTAGACCTATATAACAAACCACGTATAATATTCTCATAGAGGGGGGGAATAAGCCCTATAAAGGTTTCTTTCAGACAGAAATATTTGTAAAGAAAAGCGAGATACTTGTCTTTTATGTATAATCTGTTTGTTTTTTAGGTAAAAACTAAGTGGACCATGTCCGGCATATCCATAGCTGATCATGGTCTTTATCATGTTTATAAAACCACTCAATTCGATACCATGGGATTCGACACCTTCTGACAGAACAGTCCTGAGCGCGCGACCAGATGAATATTATATAATGACGCCCTCTTTGTAAAGCATTCTCATGTGAAGTTTAACCACTCTATATAGCCAATAATGAGCGAAGTAATAGGGAGTAAATGCCAAATTACACAAAATATCCCGACAAATTATACAAATAATGGATGATAAATCATTGATAAAAAAAACAGGCAAGTGAAATAATAGTACCGAAGTACAAGCCTGCGCTATAGTTTGGTAATAAGATTAGGAGCATAAGTTGCATCGGAGAAATTTGTCGATAGGGCTATTATGAGAAATTATGCCGAAAATTGGGGGAAACTTGTCTCTGTGTGAAATAGTCCGCATCGGCATTACAATTAGGGTCTATAAGTGACAATTAGGCTAAATCTGGGGTCTTTGAGTGACACGATAAAAGGTGAATTCCCCAGTATAAATAATGACCGCTCCCTAAGTAGAGCTGGACACATTCGGTAAACGTTGTTTTCCAAAGGCTAGAAGGACTTTCATGAATTATTCACTGCGATTGTGGTTAGGGTTAGGGTTAGGATTAGGGTTAGTTTTTAGGGTTAGAGTTAGGGTTAGGATATTTATATGATGACATGTCCTTCTAGCTATTGGAATACAACGCTTACCGACACATTCTCGAGAAAGACGCGTCTTCTGTCGGTACTTACTTGTATAGTAGGTCTACTTCAGTGTTCAAGGACACTGCGGCATAGATATTTTTTGCTATTTGTGGCGGATGCTAGTCTAACATGTGGTTATGGTTTTGCTCAAATATCTTAAAAGTTGCCAATGTTTTCGTTTAAGGATTATTTCAATATCGTAAGATATTAATCAAGCAAGTTAAAAATCTGTTTAAATTTAACGAGACTTAATTATAGATGATGTCAAATATTTTACTTTTTTGTGTAGGCCTGTAACTTCTCTTTTGATAATAATGCAAATTCTCACTACTTCTGATTCCAGACAAATGCAGCACTAATTTGCTTCGATTTAATTAAAATTATATTGTTCTATTTTTGTCAGATAGCCTAGACAGCAGAAAGGGGATCGTTAACTACTTGCCTAGACATACGCGTATACCCTATCAATATAAATATGCAATCCTCCCACATAAAATGTGGGATGATATGAAGGAGGACCATCAAACTGTACGATTTATAATGTTGTTGCATTTCGACCTTATGAGCCCTCCCTATACCCCACCAACCAAAGTTTGTGTAAACATTTAAAAAACATTCCAAACACTGCTATCAATAGACGACATTGATTGATGGGAGTGGAAAAGGTGTTGAAAGGGTCAGTGTTCCAACAGTTTAATTGTAGTCACACATAAATAACAATAAAAGTGTCAAAATATTGATACACCTCTCCAACCCTCTTGACAGGAATGCACACACCCATTGACTCACCTACACACCCTTTCTACACACCCATCCGCACAGATTCACACCCACCATACACATCCTTGCACACATCCCGTGTCAATTACAAGTGCATACATTCCTCCCACACCCCACAAACACCACACACACACACCCCCTAACCAGGTATCCCGATTGATAGCTGTTCTTACATCCATCTACCCCTCCATCCACACCTACACCTAACATCCATTCACACCTAAATCCACACCTACAAACAACACCCACATCCACACCTATCCACACCTATACCTACATCTACACTACACCCCACACCTACATCCCACCTATACCTCCATCCCACTAACACTCCACACCTACTCCATATCTACTCATCCACATTACACCCACATCCACAACCTACACCTGCATTAACAACTACACTAACATCCAAACCTAACACCTACCTCCACATCTAACACCCACACCTAGAAATAAAAACATCCACACCTACACCTCATCCCACCTACACACCACACCCACACCTACATCTACACCTACGACCCTACATCCACACCTACACCACAACCCTACATCCCACCTACAGCTCCATACCTACACCGTACAAAAAAGATCCCACCTACACCTACATCCACACCTACCTCGCACACTACACACATCCACCCTACATCCACCCTACACGCTACATCCACATCTACCAATCCAACCCTCCACTACATCCATACTGGACACCTACATCTACATCCGCATCTCACATCCGCATCTACAACCACCTCCACACCTACCCTACATCCACACCTACACTACATCCACACCTACCACCCTACAGCCCCACCTCCAACCTAACACTCTACTCCACACCACATCCACACCTACACCTACATTCACACCTAAGCCCCACCTACATCCACATCTCACATCCACACCTACACCTACATCCACACACAGCCCCACCCTACACCTACATCCACATCGACGCATAGCCTCCACCGCCTACATCCATACTCCACTCTCCATGCTACATCCGTCATCTACCCCTACAATCCACACCTACACCTACATCCCTCAACCCTACCCCTACACATCCCCACCTACATTAGCCTCCATGACCTACCACTAGACCCGATTGGTGTCCCCCCCTACACCTCCCCTCATCCCCCTATCACCTACCTCCGCCTCCCTACAGCCACCGCCTCCCCCTACTCGCACCCTCTGCCGTCATCCGACACCGTCCACCTGCGCCATATTCCCATCACCTTCCGCCCCGCCTCTCCCCCGCGCCTACACCCGCATCTACACCTACATCCACACCTACACAACATCCACACTCCACCTACCATCCCAAACACCTACATCTACACTACATCCCCACCTACAGCTACACACCTACAATCCCCACCTACACCTACACCGCAACCTACACATACATCCATCACACATACAACCACATCACACCTAAATCCACACCTACACCCTATAACCGTCTAACACAGCCACACCCACGACAGGCCTACCTCCACCCTATCCCTACCATCCCCACTAACACATGCCCAGCCCCCTACCTCCTCCAATCTACTTCCCCATTCACAATGCTCGCCCACCATGGTCCCCGACCTCCACGCAACACACTTCATTAAATCCTACGCCTCAAACCACCACACCTCCAAACCAATCCCTCTCCCCTCTACCTCCCCACCACGATCCCCCCTACACCTACATCCCCACCTACGAGCCTCACACCGCTTCACCCGTACATCCTCCATCCACCCCACCTACCCCTCCCACATCCACGCACCTGCCTCCCTCCATCCCCGACCCCTACCCCTACCTCCCCCCCTACCGTCCCCCACCTACCGCTCCCATCCCTCCCCCCTCACCTGCCACCCCTACCCTCCCCACTTACAACACCTCCAATTTCACACCTACACCTCACATCCACACCTACATCCACATCCAATCAAAACCTACAGTCCCCATCTATCATCCACACCTACACCTACACTACATCCTCTACACCTACATCTACTCCGCAAGCTCCAACAACCTCCATCCATCCCCACCTACACCTACATCCACACCTCCACCTGCCTGCCATCCACACCATACACTACATCCATACCCTCCCCCTACATCCACACCGTACACCTACACCCTCCACACCTCCCACCTCCATCCCCCCTACCTCCGACCCCTACAACCTCCCTCCACACCTAACCCCTACTCCACACCCTACTCTCCTACATCCCCACTACAGTCCACCTCTACATCCACCCCTAACACCTGCATCCCTACTACAACTACACCTACCTCCACAAATCCATACTACAACCTACAAATCCGCATCTCAAACACCTCCACGAACACCTACACATCCACACCTCACACCTACATCCAAACCTACACCTACATCCACACCTACATCACATCCATACCCTACACCTACTTAACACCACACCTACCACAAACCTACACTACATCCACGCCTACACCTACAATCCCACCTACGCCACACTACACCTACATCCACCACATCTTACATACAACACCTACCCTAACATCCAGACTACACCTTCATCACATCCGCATCTACAACCACACCCCACACACATACTCCACACCTACACCTACATCCCACCTACTCTACCCTACAATCCACACCTACATTACAGCTACATCCACACCTACATCTACACCTACAATCCCGTCCCTACAAATAACATCCACACCTACATCTTCATCCATACCTACACCGACATCCCACATACACGTTCCCTCCACACCTTATACTACATCCACTCCACACCTACACCCCCCTACATCTACATCCACACGGTAAACATCCCATCCCGGCTGCATATAATTTTAATTCGAATTTTAATACATGATTACTCATTGATCAGTAATTCACTTTGACAAGATGTTTAGAGTATTTGTGAACATTTGTTTTGGTTACTATCTGCCAGAAATCTCGTTTTTAATCATATAAAATATTATATGCAAAAAACCGTTCACTCGGCCTCAATTTTTTAGGGTGTAAGTTTTTATTATCTCCTTAGTTTTCTCATTCCTTCGAAATGGGTGAAATGTCCAATAGCCCGTGAGCTTCCCCCGTTACCGTGCTCCCCCCAGGATCCTCCTACTTGACCCATGGTTGTATTCTCTATGGTCTAGTAAACCAGAAAAATGATGTACCTTTAAAAAATTGGGATTCATAAGCCCCGATGACGTCATTTTGATGACGTCATCAAATTTTGGAGAAAAATATTATTTTTCAATTATTTATTTCTTGCATATTTCCCGGATAGCCCAATAATATATTTGGTATTTATCTTAATCTTCACGCCAATTGGCAAATATTATTTCGTTTCATTTTTATTCATTTTTAAATATTTTTTTCCCCATTGACTATTACAAAAACCAAACTTTTAACCGGCGTAGTTTTCTTCCCCTCATTTCTGATTTTTACCTTTGTTTTTTGGCATGAAAAAATACTTTTTCTCTGACAAACATACTCTGCAACCATTTAACCCACTTTTTAAAACTTATTTTCTATGCATTAGGGTGTACCTGATCAAGAATATAATGTTTTATTTCCAAAGTATATTTTTAGTAGAACATATGGACGAAAAATGATTACGTCATCAAGATTGGCCTTTTGGGGGTACAAAAAATTCGAAATATTTTTGTTACCTTTTATGTTTAGCTACCTTCGCCAACTTTAGTTCAAGCAAATTTGAACCTTTCTCCCCACTTCATAGATGAGTAATAAGCCAAAACTGATCAATTTTTTACATTGAGCCCTATGTAACATCCCCAATTAAATGCCATTTTCCTTAAAATTTTGATTTCAATGACTTGAGTTTTAGAAAGGGCAGGACACAGGGTGGTTACCCCCCTGCGAGATTCTTATAATTTGCACCCGATGCTTATGATTTCGATAACAGTGAATAGGCATGATCCTCTTCTTCCATTGTATACACCCAAAATAAGTATCAATAAGTACCAACATACTAGTGTGGCGTCTCAATGACGTCATAAGTCCGTGAGCCGACATAATTGGCATTTTTTCCCACATAAAATTTTCGAAAATCCAGTTTTTTTGCGGCTAAAAAGAGGTAGGAAATGGGTCGGATTTTCATCATGCGGTTTTCATTCATTCAGCACTAATTGATGACAATTGACTAGTCCTTACAGAAACATAGACTTTTTAAGCCATACTGTGCATAATATTTAAAAAATGTAAAGCCAAAATATCCTTTGGTGGGCAACACACCCCTCTTTACTCTTCGACTTTGGGACGGCCTACCCTAACCCTGTGAAGGTGTGCTACGTTTGCATTTGTTTTCCGCTATAATACCAGAAAGGACGAGTGAATGATTACCTAGAAGCTTTTAAAACGAAAGCTTCTGGCATTTCATTCGCAATTGTTTCACAGGGGTGGTATCCCCCCTCCTCCCCGTAAGACCGAGGGTTAACTTTTTAATCTAACCACATATCCATCGAATTGTTCCCAATTCTATAAATTCTAACCATTACCCCAATGGTGGTCAAATGAAATCAACATGGCTATATGGGTTTTCTATTCATATCCTAAGGTACCATCATATACGTCACAACGACATCAACAATCCCAAGAAACCACAAATTTCCCCGATATTCCATTAATATATAGACCACGTTCAATTTAAGCCAAAATGTACAAACAATAGGTTTTTTTGACACTGTTTTGCTTTTAATGAAAGGAACTGGCTATTTCTGAAATACATAGTATGTTTTCATGCTTATTCGTTAAGATTTTTTCGTAAAAAAAAAAGTTGGAGTAAATTTGATAATTACCCGTCTGTATGTAGACAATAAAAGTTAGGCGGTTGTATATCTGGCAAAAGAGTCTCTCTATAGAAAATAAATAGCATGCGAAATAAACAGAAGATTTCATGAGCCCGTTGGTTAAATAAAACTTTGCACATTTTTCTCGAGAGAGGATCTCACACTATCTTTTAGACACAGATCTCCAATCATTATATTGTTTCAGTGATATCATATGGGCAGAGACAGCAGAATTAGAGAATAATGCTAATATTAATTCCGCGACATATCCAATGAAGTGCTCAAGGACGTTGCTAAACTGCTTCAACCTGAGATAAATCTGAGCTCAACACACCAAGTAAGTCCAGAACAACCAGGGAAGATTTTAAGGAAAGAAAGCCCGAGTTTAGAATCACCCGGTTAGATGCAGGAGGAAAACAAATTTCTCGGAGAAAACCAGCGATGTCATGTAGGATCGCAACCCAATTCGGTTTTCTTAAAGAAACTTGGGAGTTGTTGGTGACAACGAGATGTAACCATTTTCACAAAACAATCAACCATCTTCAGCAATAACGATATCTCTTGGTTCTCCTGTTTTAAGATTTTGATTATAAATATGAGATTTTTGAACCATCCTCCAAGCGGTGCTATTCCTTATTTTGATAGCAATCACATATGACCGGATCGATTCATTCCGTATATTATTAAGTACCATGCGACACATCCTCGCTGTCTAGTGGTAGATAGCTTGGTCATATAATATTTTGTCCGGTACCAATCTAACTAGACCTTCTTTTAAAATAGTTAAATCCAAAAGATAGGGTGCTCAGTATCAGTGCTCTTTTGATAGATTTGTAAGGGACATGCGGCGTGCCGGCCGTGCACTCGTGTTTAATGGCTTTCCCCAAGCATTGAACGAATATTTAAAAACAATATTTGCTTGAAATTTGATGTACCATATGTCAAAGAATTTCTATACTTCTAATTTAATAAGGACATGCCCATATGGGTTGTCAATTCTGATAATGCTTGTATGGCTCCACTAGTTGTAGGGTGAGAACGCAAATGCTGAAACTCTCCTCCGACCAATTTTGTTCTGATATAAAGAACTGCGAGTCCCCTTAGTGTCCCGCAGTAGCAACTGCACTGAATAAAACGCGAACTTGTAGATGACTAAGATATCAATGATGTATAAAACATTTAAATTGGGATGGGTCCCCGGACTCTTGTTAAAAGATAATTCAATTCGGTATTGATCAACAAATGGATGTATCAATCCAATTAACATCGCATTCATCCATGCGACCCACTTGGAATGAAATCTAGATAGATTTTACGTTGATAGAAAAACAGAACGAAACTACAAATACAATTACCCTTATTCATTATTGTTGCTGGTAATCAGTGCAGTTTCGTCTGGATCTTCATCCTATTCATTCACTCTCATTGTTGTCCTGATTTTTAGATATCTTAAAGCTGGGCCGGGGCAAGTTCATCCTCGGTCCACGGAGGTTCAATTTGTCAATCATCAAAACAAGCCGTGGCCATTTAGTAGCTTCAGAAAAGTCACCATTAAGCATTTTTTTTTCAAACTCCCCCACTTGCCATGTGGTACCCTATATCATATCAACAGTTTAATAACAGGATCAATGATGTCACGTTTTCAATGCACACCAAAGACGTATCTGCCATAGCGCAATAAACTACACATACACAAACATTCCATTTACCCATTCCTCAACCAACTAATCAGTCACATCATAAGAATCTCCTATTCTTGCCATACATTGTGAACCTGGGTACTTTGAGCGTAATTTTGGGTTTACGTTGCCAATCCCCCTGAAAGCACTATATAACATCTTTGTGAACGACCCAGAAGGCCCAGAAGGTCAGTTCGGTACTCTGGTGGGAATTTATTGGTGAGGTGAGAATGGCAACCAGCCTTGTCCTATTCCTATTTCTCGGCCATTGTAAGGGTTTTCTTTACCAAGTATTCATAGAAGTTAACCATCAAGTGAAGAATATACAAATGCTGACATTACTGACTCTAATCTTTCGAACTCCTGATCATCACGACTCTGTCTTGATGGTCAATGTTGAACCTCATGATTACCGAGGATGACGTTGTCCCCTGGCTCATCTTGAATATATTCTGGAAATTAGGGCCAAAATGACATTGAGATTGATTTGAATCGGATGAAGATCAGCCAAGTGGCACTGATCATCAATGACGATAACGGTATTGAGAATGAATAAGGTATTATCCCTAACTCCCTTTAGCGTGCCATAAATACCCTTTTGAAAAAAGCTACGGAGCGGACCCTAACCATTTGGAAATGGCCTAGAAGTCTAACTAGAAAAATAACGCTAGCCTCCCTTTTTTGCGGGGATAGTCAGATTATTTCTCTTGTTGACTTTAGGGATAATGGAATGCATGTTTCCTTTCTTTTTTTCCCTTCATGTTAAACAAAAACAATCTATATATCTCACACAGTTGGGGTTAAAATTGTTAAATGTTTTTATTTTTTTTATTTTTGGGGGCTTTTTAAAATTGGGGGGTTTTTCTAGTTTTTTTTTTTTATGTTTTTAACATTTTAACATGTAAGGAATAAATCGTGATCTTGTATACAGATGGTCTTGGGAGTCGGCTAGGACGCTCTAAGTCAAGAAACCTTGACAAATGAACGTTTGTGTTTTTTTCTGTCTTTCCTCATCCAAGTAAAGTATAATCCGGTGCACGCATTTGATCACCATCTTGGTACATTTCAACTCATTTCAACATGCTAAACTATCAGATGCTTTATTTAAGGCATTAGCATATTGTTTCCAATGCAGGGACGGGGCCATTAAAGGACTGTCAAACCAATTCTCTATAAATGCAGACGGGCGACATTGCTTATTGAATTGAGGGATCACTCAGAAAGATGAAATTTACTCCAAAATTCTTTTGGAGTGGGGGGAAAATCCCTCCTTTCAAAGATGACCACTCATTCAAAAGATTTCACTCTTTCACATTAGAGAAAGTCTAATCCAAGGTTTGGTGTTCCCTGTTTTGGTCATACATTAGCAAAAAAACACACAAACAAGAAACGCTTAAATTAACGCCCAAACGCGTCGCATAATTATGCATGTTTCTATGTGCTTATTTTAATGAAATAACCCGGACCATACGACTATTCATGGAGATAGTGGTGAAAAGGTCACTCACTGTTCCCTGAGTAAGGGGTGGGTGGCGCGGCGGGGAAGTGGTTGGTGCAAACCATTGGATATTCTTTAGGTGTAAACTTGAAAATTAGATCAGAATAACCATTTCTTATCATATAAAAAGCAAAAAAATGGCCAGCAAACAAACAAACGCGTTTTATATTTTTAGGCTAAAATTTAAACTCGAACGGTTTAAGTGAATAAGGGCAAATTTGGGATGTCTTAGGGTAATACGTCAAACGGTTGTAGACGAGATCCACGTAAATGCCAAAGCTTTCATAAAAAGCTTCCAGGTATTGTTTCTCTCATCCTTTCTGGTCCCATTTTATCGACAAAATGTGAATAGCCCCTTCCCCCGCGGGGTAGGTTAGCCGCCCAATTTCTAGCGGGAGGGTGGTGGGTGCTACCACAAGAGGAATTTTAGGCTACATTTTTGAAACTATTATTCTTCACAGTATGGCTCCAAAACTCTATGTTTATGTAAAAATGTATCACTTGTACCATCAATTCGAACTGAAAACCGCATGCAAATCCGATACCCCTAACTTTATTTGCCGCAAAATCGATTTTCTGTGGAAAATACATGTTGCCAACTCGCGAACTGTGTGACGTCATTGTGACGCTATACTAGGTATGTTTGGTACTTCGTTAAAAGCTTCTAGGTAATCATTCCTCATCCTTTCTGGTTATTTTATCGAAACACATGCTAAGGTAGCAACCGGTGTTAGGGTTGCCGTCGAAGTCGAAGGGTAAAGGTGGTCGTTGCCTCCCAAAGATATTTTTGGTACATTGTTTATCAATATTATGCACATTATAGCTCTAAAAGTCTATGTGTTTTTTAAGAAACTAGTCAATTGGTCATCATTTAGTGCTGAAAACCGCATGAAAATCGGACTTCCTACCTGTTTTGGCGCAAAAATGGATTTGCGAAATTTTCCGTGAAATGCTAATTTTGCCGGCCTCGCGGACTTTATGACGCATTGTACGTCCACACTAGCATTTTATATATTTGGTACTTATTTTGTATCAATGGAAGAAGATATATAGCTATTCACTGGTATCAAAATCATAGCATCGGGTGCATTATAACGAATTCTCGAGGGGGTGTAACCACCCTGTGTCCTGCTCCTACAACTCTATAATTGAAATCACAATTTTAATAAAGAAATGGCATTTTAATTGGGGGATTTTACATGGCTCAAGTAAAAATGGATCATGTTTGGCTATTACTCATCTATGAAGTGGTTCAGGTCACATATGCTTTGAATTAAAGATGGCAAGTGTCAGCTAACAAAATAAAGGTAAACCCAAATATTCGAATTTGTTTACCCCCAAGGTCATTTGATGACGTCATCATTTTTCGTTCATAGGATCTACAAAAATATCTTTTGGCAATAAAACATTCATATTCTGGCTCAGTACATCCTATGCATATAAAATAAGTTCAAAAGATGGTTAATGGTTGCAGAGTAATACGTTTGTCAGAAAAATAGCTAATTTTTTCATCCCACAAACAAGTAAAATCAGAAATTTGAGAAAATCGCCGTTAAAGTTTTGTTTTGTACATAAGTCATGGGTAAAATATATTTAAAACTGATATAAAAAGAAGCAAATATATTTGTTCGAATGAGGTGTTAGATAAATACAAATATAATTATCTGGCTATCCGAATATGCCAGAAATAAATAATTGAAAATTTAATATTTTTCCCTCCAAAATTTGATTGACGTCCTCAAAAATGACCGTCATCAGGGGCCTGTGCATCCCAATTTTTTTAAAAGGTACAGTCATTTTTTCTGGTTAAAAATACTAGACCAGTAGAATACAACCATGGTCAAGTCGGAGGATCCTGGGGGATGCACGGTAACGGGCGACAGCTCACGGGGTATCATTTTTAAGATAAATCTTCGCGAAGCCGTAGAAGCGTCGAAATTCTGTTTTAGTGGGTTAGTACATAAATGTACATAAATCTTGAAAAGACATCCAATAAAGTCAAAAGATGTGTGTGAGACTGCTGGTTTATATTGAACTCAACTATTATAATACCTTGATTTGGACCATGTCAATTTTCATCCATCAAAAATGGTTAGACAAACACCAATATTTTAAAACATTTTACAAAAGTACATGTCGGGTCCCTCAATGTTTTAAAAAAAATAAATAACTTTTTCTAAAGTTTAGAGTTTTGATAGCGACAATTTAACGCGAAATGCCAGGCTATATAATTTGGCTTCGACATATTATAAATAACATTTTTGTTTCAAATGAAATTGTCTTCAGTCAGAAAAATTACCTTCTTATTGATATCAAGTAAAACGTTTATAATATCTCCGTATGATTGCAGCCATTTTGATCGGCCCACGCTAAAATGGAAATCATGATGGTATATAGTATATAGTGCGTCTTCGTGAAATAAGTTGCCAGTGAAAGATTAGTGAATGCCATAACCAAAAAACTTTTCAGCTATATTCTGTTCAAGAGAAGTGGAAGAGAGTGGATGGAGAAAGGAAATGGGCTCCGGCCTCCTCCCTCCTTTTTCCGCATTTATAAGTTAATTCTGCTAATAGGCAATCAATATTTGCCTTAGGATATTATTTCTTTCAGAACCACAAAGACATCTTTTAAAACCTACGTAATTAAAATTAGCCTGGTTAGTTACACTTAAAAAATTAAGCGCTGGTGGGTATGATTAGAACTCATCCTAATATTGACAACAAGAAAGACGTTTAATTCCAAAATACTTTTTACCATGTAACCCCGAACCCAATCAAAACCTTACCTTATTCCCCCCCCTAAATCCTTACCCTAAATCATAACCCTAACCCTTTGGAGTGAGTGAATGTAAGCTGTAAGACCCCCCCCATTTTTCAGCACGTTGTCACCCACGCACCCCATATTTTTTAAAATTTCAATCCAAGACCTTTTGAAAAATATACCACTGTCACCCAAAGACCCTTATTTTATGGAATGTTTTGAAAGACCTCTATATTTCAGAGAAAATTTGTCAAATTTCACTCAAGACCATATTTTTTTGGAAAATGAAGTAATGGTCACCCAAAAACCACCTATTTTGGGGCAATAGGCTGTCTTTCATTTCACCCAACTACCGTAACTTAGCACTTTTATGCAAAATATTGCCCAAAGGATAAACCAATTTCTCACCTCTGGCAAATTTAAGGGTGATTTTGTTTTCTCAAAAAATTCCTACTCTTATATAGTGTTCGACTATTGTCCATTTTTTCGGTATAAATTCTGAAAAAATTGCGCAAAACCTATGCCGTAACAACCCCATACACAATACTGACCAATCGTTTTCGAGAAAGTTCTTTCCTCCATTCAGAAAAGATCTATAAAAATAAAACCAAACAATTTCATCAAAAGTAGTTCCAGCAGATTGGGGATTTTCCACCGTATCCGTAATTTAACAGATGGCCCGAATTGTATCAAGTCTAAAAATAAAATTCAAAATTACCTGGAGGGTAATTGCATGACCCACGCTGTAAAAATGTAGTTCGTGCCGTATGTCGTAAGAGGCCACTGAAATCGTTGCTATTGATCTCATTCATGTCGCGTTTAGCTATTCGATTTAACATTTCTCAACCCTTCACTTCTTTAACTACCCAAATAAAATATTTTGATGTAAATAGCAATAAAAACATCATTAGGGATCACGATGGGTTAAACTACTAACAATGGACCCCCCTTTTTAATAAAAGTAGTTGAATAAATTGCACCTCTATCGTAACTGCTGTTTTCGAAAATTTTTCGAAGGAGCTTTTTTTAACTCTTTCTACAGAGCCATATCGAATATAACAGCGCTTTTATTACTTCTTTTTCTATTTCATACCACCAATGACCAAAATGTCCCGGACGAAAGGTAAAATGTCGAATCGCAGGGCGAAAAGGCTTGTTTTCTGAGGAAAAAAGAAGATTCGGGGGTCAGCCAAAATTAACTTGAAGCCTTTTTCCACACACAAGAACGATATCTAATGTTTTGGAGGTAATTGTTGCATGTGAATGACGAGCTCTGCATAATTTTATGGCCGATTTCGTGCATAATAACTCGGACACGTCTGTGGTGTAACCTTTAAATTTCGTTCCAGGTTTTCCCTCACGCCAGTGTTGCTCTGGCGTATGGTTCTTTTGTCATCTCAGAAAGAAAATAATCCGGATAAATCCAAGATGAGAGGTTGTTTAATAAAGATGATGGAACCCCCAGTTTCATCCGACGATGGAGTGAGGCTGATTTGAGATTTTCCCCTTTTCTTTTCTTTGAAGATGTCTGTAGCCGGGGCAATAAACCCGCTCTCAGGCAATGTCATAAGTGCAATTTTTACCTTTTGTGGTTCGTTTTATTCTAACGTGTTATTTTATATATACTGTAGATAAAATTCGTGTTGAATTTCTAAACTTTGACAGTCTAATGACCACTATTGAGGCAATATTGCGATAGCGGCTTGAGTTTCAAAGTAAATTATCAGAAAATAAACATCATTCACACCTCACACGTACCTCGATCTGATAACAAAACAAACAAACAACATGTCCAGTCAATGCAATTGATTTTTGGTTATTACCATTAATATCAAAAAGAAGAGAGTTTTAAATCTGAAATTGACGTTACTAAATATTTAATTCACAACTTTTGACGGGTACCGGGTGGATTTGGGAATAAAAAGTCCGTTATGAAAATACTTTCAAAAAGCACCGATCAGATCGCATGGTGCACAAGAAATTCCTAGATTTTGCTGATGAGATTTGCAAAGCATATGCTATATACATGGAGGCCGTTGTATTACGAGCCATGTCGCATGTCCATTAAATGTGCATGGCAAAAACCATGCAGTCTTGAGTTGGTTCGCCGTTGTCTAATTAGTAATATCCTGGTGTCTTAAGCTATTGCGCTATCTTCAGAAGAAAGCAAGATCTCCGAACGTTTCTTTTAGCAGACGTCTTTAATCATGTTAATAGCTTTTAATAGATATTTGGTAAGCAATTATTGTAGTATTCAAAATAAACTCGCTAGCTGACAAAGCTGTATATGAAAAACAGCCATGTTTTATTTTTAAGCAGCCTGAGAGACTTACGAATCAGCCAAACGCCCTCACTGAGTAATCATGTACAAAAATGTAGTTCCTGTGCATTTTATCTACAAAAAAGAAAGAAAATACTTACCCTGCAAAAATCTTATTTTTGTTACGTTTCTAATCTAGAATAAATATGCATATTCTTCTAGAACAATATTTAAAAGAAATGCTCACGAATTTAATACATTAATGTCCTAGTAAATGCACCCCTTAGCTAAACTGTCTGGCATGTAAGTGGTGCATGGGTTCATATGTACGGCATCACGTGCCAGATTCTAAGCGTGGGGTCAACTGATATGCAGCTGCCATTTCCAGACAACAGCTCAGTTTTTCCATGATGTCATGACAAGATTGGGATTTTCCCCGGCTTGAAAAGCTGGATTTATTAGTATCAACAAATTTGGCGATCTCAGCATGAAATTTCCAATGAACTTTTGAACTAAAAAGACGCGGAATTTATTTGGTGAAAAGCGGCAAATCCCGCATGAATAAACACATTCAGCGGTGTGGCGGCCTGTAGTAGGCCAAAAACGTCGCATCAATGACCCCTAGGCGGAAAACCACGAACAAAAGAAAGAAACTATATGATATGAAATGAACCTGAAAATACCCGAGGCATTATCTGTTTTACTGTTAAATGTTGTTCCTGATCTTTTTTTCGACTGCTAATGAGAAGAGATACAACCACCGCAAACCAAGCCACAGAACCTACACAATACAACACCAAACATGCGATGACATTGAGGAGATAGCAGAGATTCGTACTCGTCCATTCACCTACGAAAAAAATCCGAGAAAATGCCACGCTCGAGGAGATTACAAAGGCACGAGGTGGTCAGGGGAAGATTAAGACACTTTAGCATAATTTTTATACTTTCATTCTAATCTTAATATGGCTAAATTGTGCCCCCCCGCCCCCCCCCCCCCCCCACCAAAATTGTACTGCCAAAATGTTTTTAACGCAACGGGCGGGTCAGTATACGCGTCAATACTGCTCCTAAACATGATAGCCGTCAAATATATTAGACGATGCGTGTGCCATAATGTATTCCCGTGGTCGCAGGGGCCAGAATGCTGAGGACAAAGAGCAAATAGTACACGAATTTTATGTCAATATGGTATAGACTATATTCAATTTTTTAAAGAACGAACAGCATTAACGGATGTTGTTTGAAAAAAAGTCCACTGTTTCCTTTACGCTTTAGCAACTGTTGTATATTCGTAATTAGCGGCTAAATTTAAAATAGTGTTCCCCGTCCGATTACAAAATATACTTTGTTCTTTCATAAAAAGGACAAAAATACCAACATATGTTAATTTCCAAAATTCATTTGAATCCGAAATACCATTTTCACGGCATGTGTATTACAAAGGTTACTATTACTTGTAAAGGGCAATTTCGTGATCCAAAGCCTCGTCCCCAGGACTTACCTCAAAAACAAGTGAGATTTTTTATATCATCTGAACCGCTCTGGCCTAAGTCTAGTATATGTGCCAAATATTGCGTGCAATGGATACTCTAGAAAAAAATCGCAATTTCTTATTTGCTGTTCGAACACCCCATCGGAATCACCGGAATGGAAATAACCTTTCTTTATGTTAAATTCATGCCTTTATTTCAATTCTTTATTTTAGCCATTTCTCACCCTTTCTATCCCAAACCATACTCTTTTCCGATCCACATCCTCACTATATCCTTCTTACTTCCCACTCCTCTCCCTCATAATCCTCCCACGCTCACTTTTCCTTCCCCTTTCCTCACCTCAACCTCTTATTCATTACTCTTTCGTTCACTCTACGTCTTTTTTCCTTCCTCCCCCTTGCCTTCTTTCTCCCAACTCCTTCTCACTTTGACAATTTTCTTTCTTTTTTCGCTCTCTTTCTCACCTGAGCTTTTTTATCTATATTTATTTCTTTCAGGTAAATGTTGTACTCTAGTAATTATAGGGCCTTATTAAATATAAATTACTACGACTACTACTAGGCCCTAATACTTCTACAACTAACTACTACTTCTACTATAGTAGTACTACTACTCCTACTTACTATACTACTACTACTACTACTATTACTACTACTACTACTAATTACTAGTAGTAGTACTAACACTACTACTACTTACCTACTACTACTAATACATACTATTACTCTCCACTACTAGTAATACTACTACTAATACTATAATACTACTACTACTGCTACTACTATACTTACTACTACTACTACTACTACTAATATAATACTACTACTATTACTGATCTACTACTCTATCTACTACTACTACTACTACTACTACTACCGTACTACTACTACTATCTAACTACTACTACTACTACTACTACTAACACTATTATACTATTACTACTACTACTACTACTCTAGGCCTACTATTACTACTATATGCACTACTAATATACCCACCACACCCAAAAACCACCACAACCACACACATTACTACCACCACGCACTACTACTAATACCACCACCATGCACCACTACTACACCATTATTACCATTTACCACCACCATCACCGTCACTACCACCACCATCACCGTCACTACCACCACAACACCCACTACCACCACCAACACCATCACAAACCACCACCACCACTCATGCAGCAGGAATAACCAGCGGTAATAACGAGTAGTAATAAACACAATCTTTGTTTCTTCAATGTCATGCCCGACTATTGAGTTAAATGTAGCACCATCCCGCTTATGATTATTATTTGCAATAATGGTATATGTAATGTACAACTACCGCTTTAATTAAAGGGGGATGGCCGCCGATTTAAGGATATGAGTTTAATCTGATAGTTAGATTGGCTTCACCCAAAAAACCCCAACATGAATAAAGTTCGCTTCGATATTTCAATGCGTTTCATGTGACGAGCAGGAAAACGTGATTTCGTAAGCGCCATAGAGTACTGTGTAAAAGTAATATTGGTGTCGACCAAATTGGGGGACATTTTCACTTCATTACTTCAAACCAAACATCATTGGCCTAGATGTCACAGGGTAAATGAGAAGAAAAAAAATAGTTAGCTTCTTCTGGATACCAAATGATTTACACTTCCGGTAAAAATCTGGGCTTCTGGGGACGAGGCCATATAGCGATCGGCGCCTATGGACCTTTAAGTCTCTAAGCCGTTTGAGTACTTATGACATATTTGGTGTGTGTTACTCCGCGTCATAAATGCCTTATGGTCGAGGGGAGTTGGTAATAATAAAATGTGGTCACTGAGGCAGAAAGAAATTTAAATTTAATAAGTTCAAAGTTTCATTAATTGTTGAACTTTTTCAACTTACATCATAAAATCATAGGCAGGAGCGTATCTATTGGAACTAACTCGCCTCCTAATCTGTAAAGTTGATTTGAGATCGAGATTACGAAAAATACTTTGAATTTTAAAAAAGAAAAGAAGAGAAACCAAATATTTTCGCTATTTAATGCATACTATTTTGAACAAACAGTTTCTAAATCTGAATGCATGAATGAAATTGAATTTGCTCCATCTTTTGGTTCTACTATGTATGTTAATAATGCAGAAAAATCTGGGGGAACTTTGACGACGACCACCACCAATCGAAAACTGACGATGCAAGCTCTCAAAAGCAAGAAAGAAACCCAGCATCGCCACCGACTGCATCAAATTATGCGGCCAAGATCTCCTCTACCATTTGAAATGTCCTGGGTTGGTTTTATCTTCAAACGTACAATGAGGTGCACGCATGAGGTAACCAGGCGACTTGTCGTGTCAACCGCGTTCCCCTAGGGTACGAAGGCGACATTTTTTCAAAGTCGGTAATGTATACAAAGGAAAATGAGCAAGTTCAAACTTTCGTTAAGCTATTGATGATCTGCCTACATGAAAAATATCGGATGACAATTGTGAAATCAATGTAACATCCTGTTTCTCAGTTTTTCTGCATTTTCGGGGCTTTAAAAGGAGAATATCCAAAACAACAAAAAAGTCGAGTGATTTCTTTTGGAGGAAACTACCATCTTTGAAAAACAGCTGTCGTTCCACTGACACTTTGTTCAACTACAACTGAAGATCAGAGGTATGTTGAACTCCAACATTTTTGCCCGGGGTGTTACCGCAAAACCCCCCATAGCAACGCGTCAGTCAGGTGTCGTTCTCTGTTCGTCAAATAATGCTTCACAATTGAGTGACGTTATAGCTTACATAAGATAGAAGAAACATTTTGACTGATCTTATCCAATGATTTAATTTCTTCAAAACTGTGACCCTTTTAATCCCCTCTACGATAGTAATGTTGATTTATATTTTTTTTTTTTTCAGGAAGAGGAGAAGTTCATCATATAGATCGATTCCGGTCTGGTAGTGGTGAGCTCCTTGCTGGTAGTACTGGAATAACTAGGCAGTCTGGACCGTCAAAACATTTACTGACTCACTAAAAGGGGAATTCCGACATATTGTGGGGACCCCATAGTATGAAATCTCTGAATGGCTCTTTAATATAACGTGACTGGTGGCATTTGGAGACTTGTTACATCTTCAGCGCTAATCTTTGGTAATTAATGATGAATGAGCAAATAATGCTTAAAGATTTTATAAAACAACTTTTATCCATCTGATTCATAAGGAAGTGCACCATTAGATATGGGGGGGGGGGGACTTGGCAGTTGGGATCGGATCAGATTTTTAATTTATAACGCTACATTTGTTTTTTAGGAGGTTAGTGGAGGAATTTTCTGGGGATTTTTTTTTACTCACTAATGGAACATTTTTTTACACATCAGTGGGGTGTCACCAGCGAACATTAAAAAACAATATCCACCCGATATCTAATGGTGTGCCCGTAACAAATAAGGAAGCCATCGTAAGAGTGCTTTCATGCCCGTCCGAAGCAAAGAGTAGCCTACTCTAAGGCACAGCCAAAGAGAAAATTAATTATTAAAAAAGAGGGAAGAAAACGAGTGCGAAAAATGTGGTTTTTATCTCCCCATGATTTAAACCAGTTATTTTTTTCTTCTAAAAAATCGTCGTTATTTCGGCAATAGAGAGAGCCCTTTTTGTTGAAAAGCTCAGTCACATATTAGGGGAAGGTCTATTTTTAACAATATTCATACTCTCAATTAATTTTGGTTGCAGACCTGCGAGTTCTGTTCCGATAACGTTACGATTGTTTCTTGTTAAAAATCTTTATACGATGTATATAAAATTTAAAACTAATATGAAATGGTCACTTTTAAGTGGAAACAAAGTATATATCTAAGTGATACTAGAACTTAGATTTTGGAACTTGTACATCTACAATTTCTCTTTTAAAGAGCGATAAGCCGAACCAGAATTAAACTCCCCAATGTTACGTCTGACGTTCTGCGACTGAATCCCGTGATATACTACGGTATATAAAACAGAATCGAATATTTCAGTTATTGTCCGTACGGACACTTAGTGGAACACGCAATTGAATGGCGATTCATATCTTTGAACACTGCTGCTTTCTTCCTTTTCTGTCATTTTATTTAGTTGCAAAAAATAACTTGTGAGAATTCTACAGACTTATCCTTCATGCCAAATTGCCAATTTCAATTGTTTTGACTCTTTCAAGTGGATCTCTGATAGTGTCTTTATTTAAAGCATGGTCCGTGATTTCTGGGAAAAAATAAAACAAAAACTGATTTTGATAGATTTTCGGAAGACATTATCTGAATTTGTTGATTCGTTGTAAAACACCAACCGAGAACTTTTCAGAGGATTTTATATTGGAAAAAGAAACCCCAAAACTAGAAGTGAACGGTCTGCTGTCGTAATTGGGGATGTAGAGAAGCATTCTGGGATTTTCTGTTGACACAACAGAAAATAAAAAATCATCTTTTTTTATATCACTCAAACCGAAATCAACCCCCTTAATGTGCCAAAATATTATCAAAATGAGAAATGACGGACCGTTAAGTTATAATTGTGTGTAGCTTGTTAAATGCTATACATTTTAATCATGGAAGGGGGGGGGGTATGGAAAGGTGAATAGACCTACTCTCTAAATTTCTTAGATTAGAACGGAGGACAAATCTAAATTTTGATTAACATTTTTAATCTATTAGATTTATATTCAATGTATTTTGATTTTAATTTTTAATCCAAATTTGGATTTGTCCCTGCATGATAGCAATCCAATTAGATTAGTTTTTAATCTAAGAAATTTAGAGGGTAGGCCTACTATGAAGTGCGGCGGCCCAGAAGGGCTTTCTGGTATAGCTGTGAGTTACACTGAAAATATAGATATAGACCTAGACCAAGAAGGGGTGTGTTTAAAAAAAAAATCTTTAACTTAAAAGTGTTAATTTTTCATTGCTTTGTAGGCCTATACGATTTTTTTTTAAAATTATGATTGCAACATGTATAGGTTAGGCCCTAATGGTGAATTCATACTGTATCGACAGACTCTGGATGTCGATCGACGCCAGCCTTTCACACATGCCCTGATGCTTTTCATGCAACTTGCATGTTCGAGGCGAGCGTCAACGGGTGTCTGTCGATGAAGTATGAACCCGCCTGGTAGGGAAATACTGTTGAGACAAAACACTTACTGGAGGAACCTACACAGCAACAACAAACAATTTTACTGAGCATGCTCTATAGCATCCACTAAACGAAATGGTGGATTGCTAGCGTCCCTCGAAATTATTTAGGGCCTCACATAAAATTGTTCTAGCACCAAAACTAGACTTGCAAGGATCAAATCTTTATATCCTACAGGTGAGTAAGGATTAGTAAAAAGTGTCTAGCAAACCAAATAAGCGAGTGTTACCGCAAAAAGCTGGAAAACGACGGTATATGCGAGGTACTGTGTTATCTCCTTGTTCAAGCTAACGTTCAGAGCCTGTACATACGCCGATAATTTGATAATTTGGCTATTTGGTTTGTTAAAACTAATAATACTGCTAGCACCAGGGACATTAATGTTAGCAGTTTTGAGCATGTAAGTAGCCAGGCTAGTAGGCAAAACAAACCGTTTCACACTCCCATTTCAGGGCAGGCGTCGTGGCTGTTGTGCATAATGAATTCTGCAACCTTGATGGAATAAAACACAGGATAAGGTTGCAGAATTCGTAGGGAGGGGGACATGATATGGAACTCTTTGGCTTAGCATGCTATGTCTGTTCACATCATGTGTTGTTAGCAGATCATTTTCATATTGCTCTAAAACTAAAAGGTAGACCAATAATGTAGTTTGGATTATCTCTTACATGTAGCTACCTACTTTAGACCTCACTGAGGGAAAATGTACTGAAGGAAAGGTCATGCATGTATGCAAGGTGTTTTTATTTTTGGGGGCAAAGTCATTTCCAGGTCATTCCTGTTTTAACGCTAAATAACCTAAGAATATTTTATCTCCAAACCCTAGCATAGTATTTTGTTGTTTGTTTTTAAAAAAAATTGCAATGAGAACAATCATTTTCCTTTCCCAAGTGTAAATGAGGTTTTTTTTATATCATGTCAAAGGTCCAAGGTCAATTTTGACAAAACTTTCTCTGCCCATTATTGCTACAGTGATGTAACATTAATTGGAGGGGAGGTCTATGATAGTTTTGACCCCAAGTTTTGGGGTCAAAGGTTATTCAGGGGTCAAGGTAAAAAAAATACACAATTTTAAATTGCAAATCTGTCAACATGTTGGCCTTAGACAAGTATCAAGTGTCACCAGTGACCTTTTGTACGACTTAACGTTCAGGGGGTCAAAGGTCAATTAAAAGGTCAATATTAATGTCAATTGCAAAATTAACTGCATCAAAATGTTAATATCATGGACAATCAAAGTTTCCACAGTGACCCTCTTCCTCCGACCTACCTTCAGGGTCAGGTCAATAAATCAACAGTGTCACATGTTGGTCCTCACGTTAACTAATTTTGTGCTCTTGCCAAGGGCACATTTTCTCTAGTATTAGTTTGTGTTTGTGTGTGTCTGGGTAATTGCCATTTTTTTTGATTGATCGGTATATTTCATAATGATTGATAATGTCTTGTGCACAAGATTTTAAACAGTGAATGTAAATGTGCATCATATGCAATTGGGATTTGGGTGTAGAGGGATATTTCATTTTTACTAAAGTCGTGTAGTATCAAAATTCAAATATTGTAATTTGAGTTTGTATTTTGGTCAATGAAGTGATTGTGAGGAAGAGGAAGTTTATCAATCAATAAAAGAAGACAAAAAACGTTAACAGTTAATTTTGTAGATTCCCTTTCATATCCGTGACAACACAAGTTTCAGCATATGGGTGTTTCCGTAAATTGAGGCGGTCCAACTATAGTGACTTTTGAAGAGAAAAAAAGGACAACAAAAATTTTAAAGAGGATCTCAATAATTTCTTGAATAAATAGTTGATAAATCCATTCCTCGTAAATAACAATCAGTTGAGTCAAAAGTACTTAAAAACGTAAAAATATTGCAATAACAGCTGCATTCCGGTTCCCCCGTTTAAATGGGACCCCACACCATTTTCTGATTTTTTAAAAGATACTTTATTACTATGTGATATGTGGTATTTTTTCATGTACATTTTGGGGTTATTTGCGGGGCACAATACGATTAATAGTACAAATGGTCATGCCTGCATATAAAACAATGTTTTTTCAGGCACAAGTGTGCGGACACATTTTGTTCCCGTTACACGGGGAACCACAGATCACCAAGGATATTCAACATTTAAAAGGTTTTTAGATACACTGTCTTAAAAAACTTTGGCATGATATAGCATGATAAAGTATGCAAGCAATTGCAATGAACTTAAGCATGTGCAACTTACATTCAGTTTTCTTATAACAAACCATTGTCGGTTCCCCTATAGTAAAACGTGAAAAGCGGGACACCAACATTTTTAGGTTTTTGTTTTACTGGGAATCATTATAACATGAATCGGCTAATTACCAACAACGTCAGATTTATTATGTATTAAGCTTATTGTTTGCTTTATATAATAAATCAGAACAATATACCATAATTTTTCCAAGGTTTTGATGCACATTAAACCAGAAAACCATGTAGGGGCTGTTTTTTGTTTTCATGTCCACAGGCTTGGTGTCCCCATTTTACACGGGAAATACACCTTTTCATTTATTCCCTAACATTAAAATTTAATGATTCAATGTTTCATATTATAATCTGAAAATAGATGCCAATGCTGTAATTTTAAAATGGATTTTAAGTTTGAATACATTACTTCATTGTTAAATGGGCGTTTTCCGATCTCTTTGGGACCCCCCTGATTTACCCTGAAGTATATCGATTTTGATATCAGATGTCAGCCGTATTTTTTCTCATGTCGTCCTGAAAATTTAGCCCTCGAATTCCTTTTCATTCCCAAATATAACAAAAAACCGCTGTTTTAGTGGTTTAACCCTTTTATTAGACAGTATTGAATGGGCTTTGCAACTGCATTATTGCATCTACCATCAAAACCGAAGTTTGTTTCCCACGGTACTTGATGGGGTGTATGCAAGTGCAAGGCTACTCATCCAAGTGAGAACACAATACAAAAATCGGAACAACCACCATTTAAATATAAATAAACAAAATGTCACCAAGTAACCGGGACACCAAAGTCTACTTGCACCGTATTTTACGGAAACACCTTATTAAAGCCTGGTTTTAGCCTATGTTGACAAACCTACATGGTAACAATTAGGAAGAAATTTTTTGTGAAATGATAATCTTGGTTTGATATTTTAATGCCCAATAAAGTAGACATAATAAACCCAGGTTCTGCAGGGGGCCATCATGCAACAGTCCAGATGTGCACCGCCAGCACGTCATGGATTTTTTTCGTTAAGTGTGGTGGTAGACAATGATGGATATGAAAATCGAAATTTTGAGCGTCATAGTCCATTTCGTTTCCCTAGGAGCAATTGGACGGTGAGGGGGGTACCCTCAAAAGTGCCACCAAATGTGAACGACTCTGTTGAGAGAGTAACATTAGTAATGGAGCTCCAAACTTTGAAATCACATATCTATGGGTAATATTTTGTGCAGAATTCAAATCTGGCATCAGGAGGTTCATAGCATGTTTCCGTTTAGAGTTAATGAGGCGTCAAATGGTGCCTGTGTATTCAGGGACCAAAAAATATGGGGGTCATAACTCCAAAAAGTAAGAACATTTTATTGTCCATCTTTTGTCAATCATAGTACATAGTAGAACTTTAAACCAATACAATATGAACACATTTGCACATAAAGTAATAAGGGAGGTACTTCCTTGAAATGGTAATTGTATTTTTTGATACATTTTGACCCCCCTGAAAACCAAGGTTGACATTCGAAACCACCCCTCTACTTCAGATGTTGAAGATTATATCATTAAACAACTTTCCTGAAGAACTAGCTTGGTGTCTTTATTTTCACAACAAATACACACTCAAGTTACCACACAACATGACCCAGAGTTTCTGTTACATGCCCCCACAGTGTATTCCCCATATACATTCTTAGGGGAATCAGCAAAGTGTCTTGTGCTGAAAACAATGAAGCCATCAAGACACAATGGCAGCTGGTTCTTTACAAGAATAGTTCTTGAGATGTATCTTCACCATATTTGAAGTAGAGGGGGTGATGGAATATGTACATGATTTTCAGGGGGGCAAATATATGTCAAAATGCAAAATTAGGCATTTTTCAATAGGCTGTAACTCACTTATTAATTCCCATTATGTGCTTATATTGATACTAGCAGAAAATTCCGCAGTGTGACTCAGATTAAAAAGAAAATGAACATTAAAAAAATATTGTTACTTCGGGAGTTTCTGACCCCCCAAACTTGGTCCCAGATGAATGATATGCATTTTTACACCGAAATAACTTCAAAAGTAAAGGAGCTATCACATTTTTAGCAGATTTGAATTCTACACCAAAAAATACCCAGTAGTGATTTTCAAAGTTCGGGAAGGTTCCATTACAAGGTTTGTGGCCCTCTCAAAATTGTCTTTTGATCACACAGCATTTTTATGGCGACCCCCCTAAATTGCTGAATGCTCCTGCGGGAAAAGAAGGCAGTGTGAAGACCTCACAATTTCAGATTTTATTTCTCATAATATCTATCATCACACAAAAAAGAAAAAAAGAATCATGACATGCTCGGGGCTGCACATCTCGAGTGTGACATGCAAGGCCAAGGCGAAGAATTTCGCCCCTCGCTGCAGAGTGCGAGAATCAGTCTTGATTCACAAATGATTTGGCGGGAATATCTAGTTCGCTACTGTGTTAAGTTCTAAAGTTTAAGAGAATCAAAACTGATTCACGCAAATAATGAACGAGAATCTTTGCTGAGGAGAAGCGATTCTCGGATTCTCGCCCGAAATTCTAGCCCTGTTCTTGGACCAATGAATGAGGTTGGTTTTAGCTTTTCATAGACCTGAGTTATTGAATGATAATGATTGAATGATTAAGTTCAAGTAAACCAGGTTTATTATTTGGTACCCCTGATAAATCAAGTTGTGGTGATAAACCTAAAAAACATTTCAAATAGAGAATGAATGATTTTGGAAACTGTAATCGCTTGACGGAGGAATGAAACCAAGGTGATGACATTTAAGTGGAAGAACGAAGCCAAAGCTTACCTCCCTCCCCTCCCCCCATGAGAAGTCACGGATTCAATTTGTCTAAAGAGAGACCGGTTCAAAAAATCATACCTTTATTATTTAATTTAAAATGGTTTTGATAATGAATTGTGTTATCACAAAAAATTTGCAATTGAAATGGGAACCAATGAAAATGCATAATTTCTCACAGTGTTAACATACATTTGGGACAAAAAGTATATTGGCATGTTTTCGATCAGTATTGCGCCAAGTCTGAGGATTTGAAAAGTGTCAAAATTCCATTTCTTTGTTTGCCGATAGGTCATTTTGCTTTTTTTGTATTAAGACCTTTTTGAAATTTTCTATGGGCATTGCAGTGTGCTGCGACACAAACACATCAAGGGGTGAAAGCAGTCAAAACCAGTCGTCTGTGCTGGGCGCATGACATGTGGGACTAGTGACGGAATAATTATCAGTTTGGGTGCTGGTATACACACATAATGTCAATCGATACAAACAATCCGCCAAAATATCAGTGGTTGGATGTTGGGTGCTATTGGGTGGGTTAAATTTGTCCTACCAATGGCCACACACCGAATGAAACGACACATCAGTCGTATGATTAAATAAACCGCCTCAATGAATAAATCTTTCACCTAAGCGCGCAGTGCATGATGAGAAAAAAGAGTATCTGAGCACAATGGATCCAGGTACACTAGTTTTACACCTGGCCACCTCTAACCATACATTAATTTATCACTACCGATTAGCGGATATGCAAAGCGGCCCCACAGTATGTGGAAGAAACGGAGGCAGCCATTGCTTTCTATTGTTGGTACTCTAGGTTTCTGTGTGGTCGGCAAAAACAATGTGAGACGGTGAATCTAAAGATTACGTCAACGTTTGGCCTCTCTATCTATATAGAACTCTTTGAACACACTGACCAAAATCAATATTGCACAGTAGGCTATCCGCCTCATAAGGCGGACCCCTCTTTGTTAAAATCAAACACACTATGCATTGTACTACCACAGTGACCATGAAATCCAAAAACTGCAACTTTTGGTTTGGGAGGTTTACATCGTTCAGGGCATTCTATCGCAGCCATTTATGCATGCTTTTACAAGTGAGGTGTTAAATGAAAGAGCAAACATAGGCACCAAAATGTGTATTTCTAAAACTTCAAAATTTAATTTTTTTTCAACCTTGCACAATACTGTTGAAAAACATGCTGAGATGCTTTTTGTGACCAACTGCAGGTATAATTGGACCTTGTTATCAGTCAATAAAGAAGGTTTTGTGATGGTACAATCTGGGTTTATTGAGGATCATAAATCTAGATATTAAAAAATGCAGTGAACTGGGAAAGAGGGAATGTCTGTATAAAATCAACTACTGTCACAGCAGCCCCAGGAACCAAACATAGTAGGAATATTTTGACAATATCGATGGGACTTGGTCAAAGGCTAAGGACAGAATTCCAAATGTGGAAAACACTTTCAATGCCTAAGCTCAAATGCAACAACAGTCCCAGGGCCCATATGTAGACTAAATTGATCCAGAATAAGCCTGAATATGCATACCTACATTTAGTCTTGCTCAATTTATCATCAATAAACCAGGTTCTGTGACCAACAAAACAAGGTTCTTTTGGCTAAGGCCCTTAGTTTTAGCTTGGTTATGAGTTTCCCGTCACATTTTTTTCAGCCAATGAGACAACTATTTCATTATTTAATATTCATTTCCCAGATTTCACTAATTTAACTGTTTTAATAAATCCTTGGTGCACTGTACATACCCTAGAAATTTGGCAAACATGCTGGGAACCAAAGTGCCTGTGCGTACCGTGCATTGCGATGGCTTCATTCCTATGGGTAGCCACAATTTGCGCACCCACTGCAGGCTGCACCCAGTTGAATTCAGCAGCCTTGACAGAATAAAGTGCACATGATACTGTACTTTATTCCGTCAAGGCTGCTGAATTCAACTGGGTGCAGACTGCAGTGGGTGCGCACATTGTGGCTACCCCATTCCTATCAGAGTTGTACAGTGGCTTATAGTATGGTGGAGTGGAATTGCAGGGGTTTGACGAAACACAATGAAATAAACGCTAGTTTTGTTTCAAACCAGACAAAACTGTCAAAATCAACTGAAAAGGTGACTAAAACTATGTTTAAATATAATTTTTCAAAAATAATGAATTATTTTAAAGGGGCATTTCCTGAACCACAGCCTCGGTCCCCCGACTTACCTAAAAATGTTGAGATTTTTATATCATCTGAACCGTTAGCCCTAGTAATCCACGTGTGCCCAATCTTACGTGCAAATTCGGTCGCATCTGTAAGAAATTCGCAATTTTGTATTTTCTGTCCGTAAACGGACAGAAATTACAGCACAGTAGCCTATGGGACCGTGGAAAATGAGCAATTGCTCGTAACGCAAAAATGCGAGATTGGGATCAGCTCAAATTTTGAGAATAAGCTATTCTCAAGGATATCTAGTGATCAATGAATAAAACAGAAGGTGCTGAAATCATGAAATGCACCTTTAAGATTAATACTTTCAATGTGGCCCAAAAATCATAACGCGGGTGGGGCAATGGAAGCTCAAATCAAGTTGCATGTATAAAAGGGCTTTATACAGCTAGTTTACTATGATTACCAGTTTAGTTTCAAATAAACCAGGTTTATTACTTGGTATTTATGGTGATAAATCATGTTTGTTAGTGATAAACAAATAGGTTATAACCTGGTTTATCAGTCAACAAACAAGGTTTATGTGACCGTGCCATATTTGGTGGGTTGGTTTCCAAAATGTGTTTATACCCTCTTTTCCTGTATTTTGAACAAGTTGGTTAGCTTTAGAATTTGGATCCATTCATTTGTCATATAAATAAAAAAAAAATAAAACACATACACATGACAAGAAGCAATTTTGTCAAACACTTTACCACTATGAAATGTGAACAAAATCCCTTTCGTTCAAACAATTGCGTATCATGTTATAAAAAAAGCGGGAAAAACCAAACACTCCCCTGCAACTAATTCTATTTTACCGAGGAGAATAAAAATACATGTGTATACTTTGTTCCCACAGCACAACAGAAAACCTATTGTGCTTTGAGAGACAAAGATTACCATGTCTGACCCCCACATGTAGCTCTCACCTTTGAGATCAATAGTATCAGTTACATTACACAAGACTGTCTCCGTGTAATTTTGGTATCTGAGATAGTTAAATTGTTGAGCACAAATAAAACATTCATTTTGCTGTGAGCAATATTTTGCTAATATATTAAGCTGTGTATTCCTTAAAAAAGGAGGTGATAATATTGAATATTATCATGCAAGATTTTAGCTATCACAAATGAGAATAGAAATATGTAATGCTGGTACCATTTCAATTAATTATTTGATATTAAATAACATCACACTTTTAATGAATTATGGAAGCAACATTTAATGCATTTTGGGGATCCATATAATATCACCCTATCTTGATAAAATTATATGGCATCTTTGTTTGAAGGCGACATTATCTGAGTGGATGTTGTTTTTACCCAGGGAAAATTCAACCTGATAACGTGCCAGTGGAATTCCGATGACCCTTTCCCTCCATTTGTGGCTCCCATAGCAACAGTCATTGTTAACTAGTGTTGTGCAGTCATGTCATTCAAACTTGCATAAATTATGATAACTTGTGTGCATACATGTACATGCTTGCTTGCACAATTCGCACTCACTGAAACATTGGTAGTGAATATTAAGGGACTGTTCATTATTTGTCATGGAGGGGGCTAGCAAAAATATATGGGGTTGTGTAATTTTTGATCTCACAAATAATTTAAAGCAGCGCTGGCACATTTTCAGAAGATGGGAAATTTCTTCAATTTGCTCGCAAATGATAGTGTAGGCCATTGGAAGAATAGAGATATTTTACACATAAAAATAACGTACCCAAAAGCAGATATGGACATTAATAATAGGCTAAAACATCCAGGTAATTTGTAGGCTAACTTTTACATTTGCCGTAACTTTAATTAACAAATGTGTCCATTACATGAATATCATAGACTCGTACTCATTGATATCAAAACCACAAAGGTCACAGACCGATCAAACAAGGTGCATGCCATGAGAATCAACTTTGGCATGTGTTTTCTTGTGTTACACACTATTTCCGCGTTGTCTGCTACAAAATCGTTCTCTTTACCCATAAGCATGCTGATTTGGGCTTAATAATTTCAGATGAGGGCTAATGTATACCATGCAAAAATATCAATTTTGAAATATCTAGAGGGAACTTTATTTTTCAAATGTGCCAGTGTCTCTTTAAAACAAAAGGAGCAGGGGTTACTTAAAATTGTAGATTCCAATACTGGCTCTATTGGCATATGAAGCAACGAATCTGTGGTTAATGTTAATTTGTGGAAAACTATATCAATGTGCATAGAATACAAATACTCTCCTGATATTTTTTTTTTTTTGAGGCAACATTTTGGTTCACCAATCCAATGTGATGTTTTGGGCCTCGTCCATGCACAGTTACCATCAACTTGTAGTGGTGGTCTGGCTCTCAGTCTTAAGATTTAAGTTGGGGCTATGTAAAATTACACGGTGCAGTAGGGGTCATGTAATTTTACAAGGTAGGTTTGTGTAACTTTGCTGTGTCAATATTGAAATCTTCCCAGCCCCTCTCCCTCGTAAATAATGAATGGTCCCTAAGAAAGAAATATATCTGCCATGACTCAGTTTCAATTTTAACATTGAGTGACATTCTTATAAGAGTACAAGTTCAATAGGATCATGATCAGTATTATTTAGCAATACATACGGGGGAACGTGTTGGCGCAGCGTATCTTCCCTCGCCTTTCACCAATGAGGTCTCGGGTTCGATTCCCGGCAGGGGCTCGTTCTCGGTGGCTTTATGTGAATTTGGTTCTCGATCCATACTCGTTCCCGCAGGTTTTCTCCGGGTACTCCGGTTTCCTCCAGCTTCTAAAATCGAGCTTCTTGGCATAAATCTGTTCTGGTATTATGGTTTCTCTGATGTGCTGAGCGCCTTTCATGGCAGCCGCACAGCGCCTTGATCACGTTTACGTGGATATGTCGCGCGTTAAAAATACAAATTATTATTAAATTATTATTACATTCAAACATTTTAATAGCAAGATATATATTTTAGAAAATGCATGATTTCTAAATCTGCTCTGCTCACATGTGAATGTGTTCACACCAAAAGCAAAGGCATGTTCACACATTAATCAAGAAACCCATACCTTTTGAGTTTGATGTGTTTAATAGCATGTAAAATACAAAACCAGCAACTGGGAATTTACCATTGTGGCTCAATAATTTGCATATGAATAGCTCCTGCTTGGGCAAGTCCAAAGGCAACAAGGGATCACCTCAAAATTCGCATCTAAACAGCAAAATGTATTTCATGCTAGGCTGATCTTTTTTCTTCCTGTATGTGTATCTGTATAACTAACAGCTCTTGATGCATTTGTTATTTGATATTTAACAAAATAGGTTTGATATAACCTCAATGTTTGGCCGATGTAATTATAAGTAAAATTAAATATTTCTTTACACATGTACGTAAAATAAGAAGTGCTTCAGTACAGGTGAATTTTAAAAATGGCCCCATTTATCTGGAATTCTTTGAAAAGAGGTTTATCTCTGGTATGATATACACTCTTAATTTCTGGGTTTTTTAAGCAAAAAAATAAGGGCATTTTTCATTGATATTCATTTAAAAAAAAATGAAAATGGCATATTACAAATGAATCAAATTAAGATTTTTTTTTGTATTTTTCACTCCAAACAGACACAACAATAATATTATTATTAACAAATTGTAAATGTGTAAAAAAGGCACTCTAAGCGATTTGCTAAATCCAAAAATTGAAAAAAAAATCAGAAATCTGTTTTTTTCCTCCATTTTTGTAACAAGTTTAGGTATCCTAACATACCCTGCAAGTGTTAAGTTTAAATGCAACATAATATAAAGGGAGGGGAAAAAAAAAAAAAAAAAAAAAAAAAAAAAAAAAAAAAAAAAAAAAAAAAAAAAGTGGTGTGGGGTGCGTCGGGCAGGGGCTGGGGTGAGGTGAGTCAGGGAGGGGGCCAGTTGGGGTGACATGTTGGTGACCTTAAGTGACCTTGGTGACCTCATGTGACCTTTGGCCCTATTCACAGACCGCGACGGCAGATGACACTAGCGGTCCGGGACAGTTAATGCAAATTTTCCATTCGATATGTGCTCAATAATTACTTTATAGTAGGAGTGGGCTACAGGGAGGGCAAAATTACTTTTTTGGTTATTTTCATTAGGGCTGGGTTTTAAATGTTTTGCCTCTGGTCCAAGAAAAAAAGTGCAGCGCCCTCTTGTGTCATGTCCTGTAATTTTGTGGTGGGAATGGATTTGAGCCTAAATTCCCTCTAATCGCTCTTTTTTCAGGTATTTTGTAATGCTTTTGATGCTTAATTATACGTATAAGAGCTCAAGGTAGCTGATTTTGAAAGTTGCATGAAAATTGGACATTGCATTTTCTTGAAAATTTATATTTAGGTCAAAATTTAGCATGATCGAGGGCACTTTTCAAGATTTTTCGCTAATGCTATCTCATTTTCTGTTTTGAGTTTACAGCCATGAAGATAATCACAAATTTGAAAAGCTTAAGAAATTTGAGTACTTTATCTTATGTAGTTTGTCTGCAGTGCTCATTTCAACTTGCATTTGAATGCGCCCATTGAATTGTACATAGAGAAAGTGCATTGACCCCTGTGCATTTGAATACATGTAGGAGCATGTGAGGAACATTCAAATGAGTGTTACAGGCAAACTAAATGAGATTGAATGCTCAAATCTCTTGAGTAGGTCAAGTTTGTGATCACCTTTGTAGCTGCAAACTTAAAAAAGGCAAATGAAAAAGGGTTCTAAAGCAAAATATCTTGAAAAGTGCCCTCATGCTAAATTTTGACCTAATACTAGAGAGGTGGGCTATAGAGGGTCATATTTAGGTCATAGTTTCAGATCACTTCGAACACAGGCTAGAATGATGACTTGAATGATGCTTATCCCATTTTTGAAGAAAAAAAAATAAAAAGTGCAAAAACCAGGGTGCCCAACAAAAAATCCAAGATGGCTGCCAAATTGGCCAAAAATCATATTTTGACCATAACTTGATAAGCGTTTGTTGAATCACCTTCATTTTTGTGGCAATACCCATGTTTTGGCCAGCAAGGAATAACTCTAATTGGGGTTCCCAGGTTCCCAAAAGGTAAGTTCCCCCCTAAAATTCAAGGACATTTTGTTACATAACTTCACTTAGAACTGGATGTTTAGAAAATTTCAAAAAGTTTTGAAGAAAGGAAATGTTTGGCTCTCCCACAAATGTTGTTGCCTTTCAAAAAACACTTTTGGCATCAACACACACTCCATTTTCCCAAAAATGTTGTCAGAAAAAGTGGCACTTTACCGTATTCAAAGGTCTAAAGCCAAGAAAGTATCATTTTTACAACAACAGCTTTGTTTCCTTTCTTTATATCCATTACGGTCTGAAGTAAATAAGCTTAAAACATGAACGCATAGGCAAACAAATGAACAACAAGACAAATATGCAGACAAACAATGAGATGAGATTTGAGTAAGCAACACCACTCGAAATGTGAAGCAGAGCTACACATAAAGCGAGCATGGAACCACATTCATCAACAGAACATCAGCAAATTGGTAAACAGCATGTGTAGACACTAAAATAATGTCATCAGTGCAGATGGAGTAAACATTGAGTCTCACTCTGAATGACAAAACAATTAAGCTTATTTTGATTTGAAACGGGCATCTCAAACATTACCTCTTTCTTTCATAACAAAGAGATGCAAAGAAAAATGAGTATTTTAAAGCTTACACCTCATTCTTTGTTTTACTGCATATTTGCCTTGTTTATTGTTTGCCCATGCGTCATATGTCTTTAATTTACCTCAGATTGCAATGAATATGGAAATGAAATCGTTCTTGTAAATTGTTAATTTCTTACTTTAGACCTTTCAATACGGTAAGGCATAAGAAAAAATTGTTTGTTTGGCGTAACCTGACCGACCCTAAAAAACATACCGACTCAAAAGTTTTTATGCAATTAGCACAAAATAAAAAAAAATATTCTGCCGACCGACTCATTATTTTCATCCACAATTTAAAAAATATATTTTTTTACCAACAAAAAGACGAAAAAATAACAAAACATGACAACAAAGCAACTACAACAAGTACTAGGCATCGATTGTGCTTTAGAAAGCACAAGTATATCATGCGGTGGCAATTTACTGACCACTGACAAACTTGGACCCCAGGCTGTATACACCACATACGGGCCTTAGGGTACTTTTTCTTCTGGCCCCTCCAGTGGATTATATACGGCAAGTGATTTGTGGCACTACAAGGAATTTATAGATTTTCAAAGAATGCCCCTTTAATTGGTCCACATGACCTTTGACCCCAATCTGTCTACACCCTTGGGTCAGGAATTCTTCTGACCAAGACTGGTGATTATAGCAATTGATTTGTGGCAGAAACAACAAAAGAGGGTAAGAGCGACATGACCTGTAAGGCTGTAATGACCCCTGCGTGACCTTTGACCCCAGTCTGTAAGGACCCCATATGAGGGCTTGCATCAGCGGTTCTTCTGACCAAGACTGGTGATTATAGCAATTGATTTGTGGCATAAACAGCAAAAAAGGAGGGTTAGCGCGACATGACCTGTAATGACCCCTGCATGACCTTAAGCCGCAGTCTGTGAACATCGCATTTGGGTCTAGGATCAACGGTTCTTCTGATCAAGTCTTGTGATTGTAGCAATTTATTTGTGGCAGAAACAGCAAAGAGGAGGGGGGTAGACCGATGACCTGCAATGACTCTGCAGACTTTTGACCCCAGTTTGTGAATACCCCATATGGGGCTTGGGTCAGCGGTTCTTTTGACTAAGTCTACTGATTATAGTAATTGATTTGTGGCAGAAACAACAAAACAGAGAAATCATGTAAAAGTACACAAGCTTTCATAATCTGCAAAGAAAATGGGAATAGGATGTAGGGTTTGGAAATTAAAATTCAAAATGTAAAAATATGAAAAATTGCTGTATTTTGTGATTTTTACATACCTGACAGCTAAAACCATGACGAATCATGCAATTGTTAGACAAAAATACACATCATTGCTTTTCATTTGTTTTATTATAACCATCTATTGACAAAAATGATTTTTCATTGCTATTAGTCACTCTTGAGCCATCTATGGGATCCACCTTAAAGGGATTAGCAGCGATTTGCTAATCCGAAACATTAAAAAAATCATCAAAATTCATATTTTTTATATTTTGTTACTGGCATGGATATGCGAACATAACCTGCAAGTGGTTGCCTTGAAATAAGGCAGTACTTTTTATCTGATTCTGTAATTTCTATACGTGCGTATCAAAATTCCGACTTGAATTAAAAAAAGCCTTTCCCGGTGAATATCACAGATTTTCAGCGTGATATTGTGCACCATGATCAATACAGTTTGACCTCAAACACAAACATTATTGATCTTCGTTTATTTTGTACTGGTGTAAACCACAATCAGCTGTTTAGTGCAGATTTTGAGATGCTGTTGCTGTATGTCTATTTGCGGGAGACGGTATGACAAATTTCCTCAAATGCTTCATTTTTTCACTATTTGGTGGTTTATTTCAACATTAAAGCAGTTATATGGAATTGTACACACTTATTCCTGATTAAAAAGTTTAAAAAATGCATTTCCACTTCTCTCGCATTATAGCTGCTAATCCCTTTAAACAACATTTGTGGATAGAATCAGCTTGGTGTATTTTCCAACCAATTTACATGGATTAGCTCCCACATTCTCTCCATCACTCTGAAATAGGAGCAGCACACTGTTATGTGTGTGGTGTGAAAGGACTTGGTACAGTCTAACTACTAACTGCTAAATGTAATGTGGTTAGTCAGAGGCAAGTCTCTGACTTGCATATTGTTTGACAACATCCTACTCATTTTAAAGTATTTTTCAATAGCATGACAAAGATATTTTATTTACCTGTTGTAGTCGTTTCATCTTGTTCTTATATTTTTTGTCTTTGTGTTGGTATAATTGCAAATGATAATCACGGGTCGGCGAATTCAAATGACTCCTCGTATTAAAAAAGTCGGCAAAGTAAAAATATGGATTGTAATATACTGTATATCTACATATTTCTTTGCAAATTGTTAGAATGGATGTCAGTGCACATAATTACATAAAGAATGTTTAAAGGGGGATGGCCCTTTTCAAGATTTTCCTCTTGATTGGACAACCTGAAAGGCTGACTCAGAGATTTTGAAATGTAATTTTTGTGTAGTAATGAAAAATAGTCATCTAGAACTACAGATAGTCACCTAAAATGCTAAATTCCAAAGTATGCGATGAATCCGATTTTTCTTTTTGATGCAGTAAACATTTATGCACAGTATAATAGTCCATAGAATACAGTATATAACAAAAATTCCGGATCCAGAATTTTATAACAAAGTTGGGATTTTCTATATGAAGGACTTTGATTTGAGTTTAATTAATTCACACAGTGATTAGTAGATGGACAACCGTTATGTATATGCAAAAACAGTATTTGTTTGAAAAATGAGTGTGCCCTCATCGGGAAATCTCTGAGTCAGCCTTTAACCCCATACCCTACATGTATCTGTAAATGTTCATGTCAATATTTCAATCTGTTTTTTCGAGCTAAAACATGATTTTGTAAGCCCCATACAGGGCAATACTGACACACATGTACATGTAGATACATGAACTGGATGGATAAATAAATAAATATGTAAATAAATAAATATGTAAATAAAATTAAATATGTAAATAAAATTTGTGATCACCTTTGTAGCTGCAAACTTAAAAAAGGCAAATGAAAAAGGGTTCTAAAGCAAAATATCTTGAAAAGTGCCCTCATGCTAAATTTTGACCTAATACTAGAGAGGTGGGCTATAGAGGGTCATATTTAGGTCATAGTTTCAGATCACTTCGAACACAGGCTAGAATGATGACTTGAATGATGCTTATCCCATTTTTGAAGAAAAAAAAATAAAAAGTGCAAAAACCAGGGTGCCCCAACAAAAAATCCAAGATGGCTGCCAAATTGGCCAAAAATCATATTTTGACCATAACTTGATAAGCGTTTGTTGAATCACCTTCATTTTTGTGGCAATACCCATGTTTTGGCCAGCAAGGAATAACTCTAATTGGGGTTCCCAGGTTCCCAAAAGGTAAGTTCCCCCCTAAAATTCAAGGACATTTTGTTACATAACTTCACTTAGAACTGGATGTTTAGAAAATTTCAAAAAGTTTTGAAGAAAGGAAATGTTTGGCTCTCCCACAAATGTTGTTGCCTTTCAAAAAACACTTTTGGCATCAACACACACTCCATTTTCCCAAAAATGTTGTCAGAAAAAGTGGCACTTTACCGTATTCAAAGGTCTAAAGCCAAGAAAGTATCATTTTACAACAACAGCTTTGTTTCCTTTCTTTATATCCATTACGGTCTGAAGTAAATAAGCTTAAAACATGAACGCATAGGCAAACAAATGAACAAACAAGACAAATATGCAGACAAACAATGAGATGAGATTTGAGTAAGCAACACCACTCGAAATGTGAAGCAGAGCTACACATAAAGCGAGCATGGAACCACATTCATCAACAGAACATCAGCAAATTGGTAAACAGCATGTGTAGACACTAAAATAATGTCATCAGTGCAGATGGAGTAAACATTGAGTCTCACTCTGAATGACAAAACAATTAAGCTTATTTTGATTTGAAACGGGCATCTCAAACATTACCTCTTTCTTTCATAACAAAGAGATGCAAAGAAAAATGAGTATTTAAAGCTTACACCTCATTCTTTGTTTTACTGCATATTTGTCTTGTTTATTTGTTTGCCCATGCGTCATATGTCTTTAATTTACCTCAGATTGCAATGAATATGGAAATGAAATCGTTCTTGTAAATTGTTAATTTCTTACTTTAGACCTTTCAATACGGTAAGGCATAAGAAAAAATTGTTTGTTTGGCGTAACCTGACCGACCCTAAAAAACATACCGACTCAAAAGTTTTTATGCAATTAGCACAAAATAAAAAAAAAAAAAATATTCTGCCGACCGACCCATTATTTTCATCCACAATTTAAAAAATATATTTTTTTACCAACAAAAAGACGAAAAAATAACAAAACATGACAACAAAGCAACTACAACAAGTACTAGGCATCGATTGTGCTTTAGAAAGCACAAGTATATCATGCGGTGGCAATTTACTGACCACTGACAAACTTGGACCCCAGGCTGTATACACCACATACGGGCCTGAGGGTAGTGTTTCTTCTGGCCAACTCCAGTGATTATAGCAAGTGATTTGTGGCACTACAAGGAATTTATAGATTTTCAAAGAATGCCCCTTTAATTGGTCCACATGACCCCAATCTGTCTACACCCTTGGGTGAGGAATTCTTCTGACCAAGACTGGTGATTATAGCAATTGATTTGTGGCAGAAACAACAAAAGAGGGTAAGAGCGACATGACCTGTAAGGCTGTAATGACCCCTGCGTGACCTTTGACCCCAGTCTGTAAGGACCCCATATGAGGGCTTGCATCAGCGGTTCTTCTGACCAAGACTGGTGATTATAGCAATTGATTTGTGGCATAAACAGCAAAAAAGGAGGGTTAGCGCGACATGACCTGTAATGACCCCTGCATGACCTTAAGCCGCAGTCTGTGAACATCGCATTTGGGTCTAGGATCAACGGTTCTTCTGATCAAGTCTTGTGATTGTAGCAATTTATTTGTGGCAGAAACAGCAAAGAGGAGGGTAAGAACGACTGACCTGTAATGACTCCTGCATGACTTTTGACCCCAGTTTGTGAATACCCCATATGGGGCTTGGGTCAGCGGTTCTTTTGACTAAGTCTACTGATTATAGTAATTGATTTGTGGCAGAAACAACAAAACAGAGAAATCATGTAAAAGTACACAAGCTTTCATAATCTGCAAAGAAAATGGGAATAGGATGTAGGGTTTGGAAATTAAAATTCAAAATGTAAAAATATGAAAAATTGCTGTATTTTGTGATTTTTACATACCTGACAGCTAAAACCATGACGAATCATGCAATTGTTAGACAAAAATACACATCATTGCTTTTCATTTGTTTTATTATAACCATCTATTGACAAAAATGATTTTTCATTGCTATTTAATCACTCTTGAGCCATCTATGGGATCCACCTTAAAGGGATTAGCAGCGATTTGCTAATCCGAAACATTCAAAAAATCATAAAAATTCATATTTTTTATATTTTTGTTACTGGCATGGATATGCGAACATAACCTGCAAGTGGTTGCCTTGAAATAAGGCAGTACTTTTTATCTGATTCTGTAATTTCTATACGTGCGTATCAAAATTCCGACTTGAATTAAAAAAAGCCTTTCCCGGTGAATATCACAGATTTTCAGCGTGATATTGTGCACCATGATCAATACAGTTTGACCTCAAACACAAACATTATTGATCTTTGTTTATTTTGTACTGGTGTAAACCACAATCAGCTGTTTAGTGCAGATTTTGAGATGCTGTTGCTGTATGTCTATTTGCGGGAGACGGTATGACAAATTTCCTCAAATACTTCATTTTTTCACTATTTGGTGGTTTATTTCAACATTAAAGCAGTTATATGGAATTGTACACACTTATTCCTGATTAAAAAGTTTAAAAAATGCATTTCCACTTCTCTCGCATTATAGCTGCTAATCCCTTTAAACAACATTTGTGGATAGAATCAGCTTGGTGTATTTTCCAACCAATTTACATGGATTAGCTCCCACATTCTCTCCATCACTCTGAAATAGGAGCAGCACACTGTTATGTGTGTGGTGTGAAAGGACTTGGTACAGTCTAACTACTAACTGCTAAATGTAATGTGGTTAGTCAGAGGCAAGTCTCTGACTTGCATATTGTTTGACAACATCCTACTCATTTTAAAGTATTTTTCAATAGCATGACAAAGATATTTTATTTTACCTGTTGTAGTCGTTTCATCTTGTTCTTATATTTTTTGTCTTTGTGTTGGTATAATTGCAAATGATAATCACGGGTCGGCGAATTCAAATGACTCCTCGTATTAAAAAAGTCGGCAAAGTAAAAATATGGATTGTAATATACTGTATATCTACATATTTCTTTGCAAATTGTTAGAATGGATGTCAGTGCACATAATTACATAAAGAATGTTTAAAGGGGGATGGCCCTTTTCAAGATTTTCCTCTTGATTGGACAACCTGAAAGGCTGACTCAGAGATTTTGAAATGTAATTTTTGTGTAGTAATGAAAAATAGTCATCTAGAACTACAGATAGTCACCTAAAATGCTAAATTCCAAAGTATGCGATGAATCTGATTTTTCTTTTTGATGCAGTAAACATTTATGCACAGTATAATAGTCCATAGAATACAGTATATAACAAAAATTCCGGATCCAGAATTTTATAACAAAGTTGGGATTTTCTATATGAAGGACTTTGATTTGAGTTTAATTAATTCACACAGTGATTAGTAGATGGACAACCGTTATGTATATGCAAAAACAGTATTTGTTTGAAAAATGAGTGTGCCCTCATCGGGAAATCTCTGAGTCAGCCTTTAACCCCATACCCTACATGTATCTGTAAATGTTCATGTCAATATTTCAATCTGTTTTTTCGAGCTAAAACATGATTTTGTAAGCCCCATACAGGGCAATACTGACACACATGTACATGTAGATACATGAACTGGATGGATAAATAAATAAATATGTAAATAAATAAATATGTAAATAAAATTAAATATGTAAATAAAATTAAATATGTAAATGAAATTAAATATGTAAATATGTCATTAAAAAGATGAAAAATGAAAAGATAGAAAATGAAATTAAATGTTGAAAAATAAAAATTAAAAAATAATAATGACATCGGTCGGTGTGATGCCACAAATTAGAATTCTGCCGTCTGATTCGTCAATTATAGCTCTTTGAAGTTACTCACATGAGTGAAAGATTACTGTTGGAGTGAATGAAGAAGTCAACAAAATCACCCTTTGCAGCAAAATTACTCACTGAAATGATTTCTTTTGACATAATATCATCACAAATTATATCCTGCTGCTGTATCTCAAGAAAATATGTGGAGATCAGATCAAAAATTGATTAAGTACGAGAAAACTTTCAGCACTCCATAGGCAGTCCGTAATAAGTTTCACGCCAGGCGCCGGGAGTGTGTTTGCCAAATCTAACAACTGCGACCGACAGAATAATGTGACTGATGATAAGAGGGTAACACACTGTAGGACAGTCCAACGCAAACCTTTCAAACCTTAAAGAGACATGAGGAGATTTCCAGAAAGAAGCGCCCCAATTTTTCTCGAACCTAGGTTTTTTACATATTTTGAATGCTTACCAATGTATTAGATCACACCTGAAGTGAATAAGCCGAAAACGCCGTCTTTATGTAATAAGATGATGATTTAGTAGTTTCTGTCGTGCACGACAGAAAGTCAAAGCATGGTTTTCTATAAAAAAAAAAAAAAAAAAAATTACAACAGACAATTTGAACAGATCAAACGGCATTTGAAAGCTAAGACTGTGCCTTTGAAGGTGATTAAGTATCATGTCACAACTATATTTTGTAATTGCCAAAGAGGGCACTTTTTCACTTATACCAAGTTTTTTGAGACAGGCTGTAGATACCTGCTGTATCATAAGCAAGGGTTTACATGCATCGTTGATGCTCTCGTTTACATATTTTGAATGCTTACCAATGTATTAGATCACACCTGAAGTGAATAAGCCGAAAACGCCGTCTTTATGTAATAAGATGATGATTTAGTAGTTTCTGTCGTGCACGACAGAAAGTCAAAGCATGGTTTTCTATGGAGAACGATAACGATAGCAGGCAAGTTCAAAACAAGGTTTGCGGTTTTCTTTTGCCCCTGTTTGTCCAATAAACCTTCCAAACGTTCTCGGTAGGTGGTCTACAACCGATCCAGTGAAATTTGAGAGAAATTCATATCCTAAAAAAATCTCCTCCTGTCACTTTAAAGTTAACATTTTAAACCTCTTTTGCAGAAACCATTATGGGATGGAAAAACAAATCAAAAGTTATGCCAAGACAGGGAATAAGGTAGGTCCAGATAATAACACTTGAAGCACAACACCAGTGGTGTAAATTTCTTTTTGCCATTGGGAGGGGATGGGGTTGATGAAAATTTATGAACGAAACAGGATTTGCTGAAAAGGTCCATTACTAGCACATGTGCGCGCGAAACGCGCTAAAAATTTTGCCATTTAGAAGCTAAAATTGTTAAATATAATTGTAAATAGAACAAAATGTGCGCGAAGTGCATGGAAATTTACCATTTTTAAGCTATTATGGTAAAATATGAGGTTATTTTTGGTCAAAAACACATGAACGGGCATCAACATTGGGGGGATGATCGTATTGACCATCCCCCTCATCAAAATATTGGGGGGGATATATCCCCCCATCCCCCCGGGATTTACGCCTATGCACACCACAAACATGTAGGGCCAAGAATAACAAGTTTTTGTATTATCTGCATTGAATACATCAGAGGTATTTAAATGTTATATGCAAAATATGTAGCTGTATGAGAAACTCAAAATAATTCCTTTGTTCAATCTAGTTAATGGAATAATTCAATGGTGCATTCTCAGGTTTACATTTTGCCTGTAAATTGTAAACATTCATAGTCCATTGTAAGAAATTACTTTTGCCCATTATGGTGGTTTTATTACCACCCCCTTATATGAAAGCTGACACCCAACACCATACATGCACAGTGAATAAAATGCTTAAAGGAACTATCAGTGATTTGCCAAATCAGAAAATTGAAAAAAAAAATCATTAAAAATCAGATTTTTACCTGTACCTAGCAAAATAGCTATCCTAACATATACCCTGCAAGTGATAAGACTGAAAACAACCTAACAAAGACAAATTGGTTATTTTAGTCATTACTGTCCGTATGGACACTTAAGACAGCACGGTGCAATTGAATGACGATTCATATTTTTGAACACTGCTGTTTTCCTCATTTTTTATAATTGTTCATTTTGGAAAAAATAGCTTGTGCGAATGACTGTCCGAAACTTTAAAAATCCTGATGACTGCCCAAAACATTTGTTTAGGATAGATGACGCCCATATAATTCATCATCAAGTTAGCCTAAAATTAAAAATGGTGGTTGTGTAAAGGCTTTGATGAACAAATAAATGTAAGAAGAAGGTTACATGTTATCTTGTTTTGGAAACAATCTACTGAACAAAAATGTGAGACAGAGCTGTAGTCCTGGGACTTGCAACTAGAATACGAAATTTAATCCACCGGTCTCTGTAAATAAGCTAAGGGTATGTAAATCTTGTCTCATTTTTTATGACAAAGTGGTTTTAGGTGGATTCAATGGCACAATTAAAATGGCAACACACTCTGAGATAGGACATTTTACCAGTAATTATGTTTGCTTCCAGACATGGTGAAATTGACCCATACATATAGGGTACCATATCATCTACTGTGGTATCTGGGGTCGTGTGGTCCTGCATAACATTTTCACCTTTGGTGTGTTCTCATGGGTGATTTTGGAACCCTGTAACAATGGCAGTTACTCAATGTCATAAAAGTTATGCCTTTTTACTTACCTACTCAACCATACCCCACCCCACCCCACCCCGACCCCACCCCAGTGTAAAGTAATATGGCTAGTAATGGAGGAAGAATATAGAACATACTGCAAGGCAGTCTACAGTTGTGTAACCTCAAGTTCATGGTTACTCTGTCTTTGCTTTCCCCCTAGCACTTTGATTATGCGGTCTTTATTGGCCTGCAAATCATGCTTTGGTTCCAAGCATAACTCATGTGATTACAACAACATAAAAGGTGCAGTGATATGACATCTTCAACTACAATATATGTGGAAAGTGAACCTTGGTGTGAAACTTAAAAAACATTTTTTTGTTCAAACAATCTGATAACAGCAAAATTCTCTGTGTCTTATAGAACATAAAACTGTAAAACTGAACCACCTAGGGTATTGTACATGGTACAACTCCACCTTTGAGTGCTCATATGTTAAGAGTGAAGTGAAGAAAGTTGAACATAGGACTTTTGTAATACCAATGGATGTATATGAATGCTTGGAATGACAAAACAGGAGATATTAAAGGCACTATCAGTGATTTGCTCAACCAAAAATTAAAAAAAAATAATCAAAAATCAGATTTTTGCATGTTCGTAACAAGTTTAAGTATCCTAACATACCCCACAAGCTATAGGATCAAAACCAACCTAATAAAGGACAAAATCAGATATTTTAGTCTTTATTGTCCGTACGGACACTTACTACAACACGCAATTGAATGGAGATTCATATCTTTGGACACTGCTGTTTTCTTCCTTTTCTCTCAATTTTTCGCTTGGAATTTAACTTAGGAGAATTCTATAGACTTACCCAGGTCAAAATTCCAGTTGATCCCAGTTGAAAGTTGTTCCATTTTCCGTGAGGGAACTAACTGGTTTCAACTTTCTTTAACTGTTTCTAACTGGTCTTAACTGAGTTCAACTGGTCAGTGAAAAACCTAGTTGAAAATTGTTCTATTTTCAGTCAGGGAATCAACTGATTCAACTGGATATTAAACTGGGATCAACTGGATTTCAACTGGTTCCAGTTGAAACCTGTTCAACCGGGATCAACTGGAATTTTGACCTGGGTATTCTTCACTTTTAAGCTATTCCTGCAAATTTTATAATATTTGACTCTTTCGGGTGGATCACTGATAGTGTCTTTAAATTAAAAGAAATAATAATAGGATGGATAAGACTGGGAATAATAACAGGCTGCATGGTAGTCCAGCACAACCCTTACAAAATATTGACCATACTGTTCACTCATTAGACTTTCAGAGAAACCTAGATACAAGATGAAAAAGCAAGTCTGAAGTTATGGCAAGACCAGGAATAAGGTATGTAGGAGTAAAATAGTTTGAGTAACTCTGATCCAACAAGAATAGCTAATTTCTGTATCATTGCACCAGATTTATGAAGAATGTTTAAATACTGTATGTGAAATAGTGAAAAACTTGCAATAATTCCTTTGTCCAAACAATCTGTTGCTAACAACAGAGTTCTGTTTTCTCATAGAACATATACTGCCAAAGTGCCAAACTAAACCATGTATAGGGTACCATCAATTTACTTGTGATATTTCTTTGATCTTGTGCGGTCATGTATAGGTTACAATTTGGCCTTTGAGTTCTCACATAGGTTAAGAGCAAAATTCATGGAAGTTGAGTATTACAATTGTGTAATATCAATGGACATAATGAATGCGTGGAATGGCAAAACAGGAGATATTAAATGAAAATGAAATAATAATAGGGCTGATAAGACTGAGAATAATAATAACAGACTCTATAGTTGCCCAATACAACCCTTTACGAGATGGAAAAGAAAGTCTAAAGCTATGACAAGACAAGGAATAAGGTACAAAAAGAATAGCTCACTTCTGTCATGAATGCACCAGATTTATTAAAAGTGTTTAAAAACACTGTATGCGTAATAGAACATAGAACTGCTAAACTGAACCAAGTATAAGGTACCATTTTAATATACTTGTGGTGTTTCTTTGATCACGTGCATTCTTGTATAGGGTACAAATTCGCCTTCGAGTTCTCATAAGAGCGAAGTGCACGGAAGTTTAACATTAGAATTGTGTAATACCAATGGAGATACATGAATACATGGAATGGCAAAACAGGAGATAGATATTAAATGAAAAAGAAATGATGATAATAATAATAGGACTGATAAGGCAGAGAAAAATAATAACAGGTTGTGTGGTAGTCCAGCACAACCCTTACAAAATACTGACCATCTTGTTGACTCATTAGACTTCATTTGCAGAAACCCATACAAGATGGAAAAACAAGGCTAGAGTTATGGCAAGACCAGGAATAAGGTATGTAGGAGTAAAATAGTTTGAGTAATCTAATCCAACAAGAATAGCTCATTTCTGTTATCAATACACCAGATTTAGTAAGAATGTTTAAACACTGTATGTAAAATGGTGCAAAACTTGCAATAATTCCTTTGTCCAAACAATCTGTGTGCTAACAGTAGAGTTCTATGTTTCTCATAGAACATAGAACTGCTAAACTGAACCAAGTATAAGGTACCATTTTAATATACTTGTGGTGTTTCTTTGATCATGTGCATTCTTGTATAGGGTACAATTTGGCCTTTGAGTTTTCATATAGGTTAAGAGCGAAATTCATGGAAGTTGAGTATTACAATTGTGTAATATCAATGGACATAATGAATGCGTGGAATGGCAAAACAGGAGATAGATATTAAATGAAAAAGAAATAATAGTAGGGCTGATAAGACTGACAACAATAATAAGACTCTATGGTAGTCCAACACAACCCTTTACGAGATGGAAAAGAAAGTCTAAAGCTATGACAAGACAAGGAATAAGGTACAACAAAGAAAATCTCATTTCTGTTATGAATGCACCAGATTTATCAAAAGGTTTTAAACACGGTATGCGTAATAGCGCAAAACATGTAATTCTTTTGTTCAATCTGTTCCTTAACAGCAGAGTTCTATGTTTTTCATAGAACATAGAACTGCTAAACTGAACCAAGTATAAGGTACCATTTTAATATACTTGTGGTGTTTCTTTGATCATGTGCATTCTTGTATAGGGTACAATTTCACCTTTGAGTTCTAATAAGAGCGAAGTTCACAAAAGTGTAACGTTAGACTTCTGTAATACCATTGGAGATATATGAATGCGTGGAATGGCAAAACAGGATATATTAAATGAAAAATAAATAATAATAATAGGGCTGTTAAGACAGAGAATAATAATAATAACAGACTTTATGGTAGTCCAACACAACCCCTGCAAAATACTGACCATCTTGTTGACTCATTAGACTTCCTTTGCAGAAAACCCCCTTACGAGATGGAAAAGCAAGTCTGAAGTTATGGCAAGACCAGGAATAAGGTAGGTAGGAGTAAAATAGTTTGAGTAATCTGATCCAACAAGAATAGCTCATTTCTGTATGAAGAATGTTTAAATACTCTATGTGAACTAGTGCATAACTTGCAATAATTCCTTTGTTCAAACAAACTGTTAGCAGCAAAGTTCTGTTTCCCATAGAATATAGAACTGCCAAACTGAACCAAATATAGGGTACCATTTACTTACGATATCTCCTGAATTGTGAGTAGTCTTTTATGAGTTCTCATACAGGTTAAGTGCGAAGCTCACAATGTTTAACATTGTGTGGCATAATACAATGGATGTATTTGAATGCGTGGAATGAATAATAATATAAACCAGTTTATATATAGCGTTTAGTCACCGTAAACAGTCTCAAACGCTGTTACCAGTTATCGTTACGTCGCTTTCAGGAAAATGTCACAATCATTATGCTTCATTTAGGTGGTTGCTCAAAGACATGCCTTACATGTGCACATGCCTATCAGTACTTAGAATGTAATATTCCCCATAACAGATTTCGCTTGAGTTGACGAGGCAATTAAGATTAAGTATTTTTCCCAGGGACACAAACATGTTGACCACAGTGCGGCTCAAAGCCTCAAACTCACGATTTAACGGGCTATGATCACAAGTACTTTGCCTTTCCACTGGACCACACATGCTCGTAGGAATGGCAAAACGGGTGATAAATAAAAAAGAATAATAATAGTGATAAGAGACAAACAAATGCCTGTATGGTAGTACAACCCTTACACAATACTGACCATTTTGTTGACTCATTAGACTTCCTTTTCAGAAAACCCCCTCTGAGACAGAAAAGCAAGTCTAAAGTTAAAGGACGGAATGAGGTAGGTCTGTGATATAGAGCTGGTTAGCTAAAACACTGTGTGTGAAATGTGAACCTTGATGCAAAACTTGTAGTTCATTTGTTCAAACATTTGTGCTGACTGTTAACAGCAGAGTTTTGTTTCGCACAAAGGTTCACAATATGGGTGAGGGTTTTGTACAATTTCTAGGCAAAACGGTGAGTGCAAAATGGTTGTAAGTTCAATAGCTGCCATGTGATACATCTGTGTGCTTCCATGTATTACTATTAGGATGACTCTAAACTTATGTTTCTTGAGTTGCCTGAAGGACTATTTCAAGTCATTTCAAGAGCCACTGACCAAAGACTTGGCATAATAGTGTTTTTGATGGGAATTTCTGACAGATGGCAGCTATTGCTCTTACGACCTTCTTGCATTCACACAACGGCTGTCCTAAACCTAACACGACATGTGTTCCACCCAAGAAAGCATCCCACTGGCAATAAACAGCAAAACATTTGTAGCTCTAGACGTCCCACCAGCAATCAGCAGAAACTGTGCTCAAAACTGCTGGTGGGACGTTTACCCTCCAGCGAAAATTGACCTTGCGCACCTCTGCCAAATTTTAAAGGTCCAATGTACACGATGGGATGGGGTTATGATGACTGCTCTACATCTTAAAATCCAAACACGTCTCACCATGCAGCAAATAGCAGCAGTACCCTTTCGGCAATCTCATGAGAGGAAAGCAACAATGAGCAGTGATGGGTGTCCTGAGGGGAATATTCCCACCAGCAATTAGCAGCAGTGTAAAAACTTTTTTATCTCCTGTGGGCTGACCAACAAAGTTCAATAATGACAGTAACTTGATTTACTTGTTATTACCAGTCGGACATGTTAGGGATAATCTACCTTCAACCAATCAGTGATAATACACAATGTTTATTCAAAGGCAATACAATTGGCAGTATACACCCAGTCCGTAATTGTCACATTCTGGCCTGATGCAGGCTTCTATCAAGTTTCAGCACTTCTCAAGGCCAGCTTAATACCTTTCTTTGGTTATATTGTAAAAATGAGACGAAAGAGAGGCATTGCGCAGTCCTTTGTCCTGAAACCCAATGAACGCCCGCATCAGGCCAGGATGTGACGATTACGGAAAGGGTGTATAGCTTTCAAAATCTGTGCCAAAAGCATGCCAGGTGGAAGGTGCACATGGAGTCACACTGTGTGAGGGCAATGTATCAAACTTGCACTGAAATAACCCCCCCCCCCCCCCCCCCCCCCCCCCCGATTTTGCCCAGAAATATACAAACCCACATTTCAAAATTGTTTTCAAAATATTAAAAATGACCTGATGAGATGCATATTTTATTGTGTCTAAATGTTGTTTACATGACAGAATTCCCTCAAGGACTGTAAAAACCATCCAACCCATTTCAACCACAGTAAATTCTGCATTGGTTGTAACATGTTATTCAGTCATCTTTGAGATGGCTTTACAAGTGACATCTCAAAAACTAATCTCAAAAAACCATCTCAAAAATACTGACCTAAGACTAGGGTTGCTTAGGCTCATTTGAATGCTTATCTCATGCTGATTCTTAATATGGTCATTTGAAAGCTTATCTCATGCTGATTCCTATTATGGTCATTTGAAAGCTTATCTCATGCTGATTCCTAATATGGTCATTTGAAAGCTTATCTCTTGCTGATTCCTAATATGGTCATTTGAAAGCTTATCTCATGCTGATTCCTAATATGGTCATTTGAAAGCTTATCTCATGATGATTCCTAATATGGTCATTTGAAAGCTTATCTCATGCTGATTCCTAATATGGTCATTTGAAAGCTTATCTCATGCTGATTCCTAATATGGTCATTTGAAAGCTTATCTCATGCTGATTCCTAATATGGTCATTTGAAAGCTTATCTCATGCTGATTCCTAATATGGTCATTTGAAAGCTTATCTCATGCTGATTCCTAATATGGTCATTTGAAAGCTTATCTCATGCTGATTCCTAATATGGTCATGATAATGCATCATTTTGAAATCTTTAAGAAAAAATTAAATCTGAGTGTCACCTGCAAGACCCACAGCATTAAAGGGACATAATGGCATGAAAAAAAATTGACATAATGAAACGGACCCTTACTGAAATCACTTGCACGAGTTTGAAAACAATTGGGATGTTTACATTCTCTAAAAAAAAAAAAAAAAAAAAAAAAAAAAAAAAAAAAAAAAAAAAAAAAAAAAAAAAAAAACGGGGGGGGGGGGGTTGTGGCAATTTCTGGAACAAGGATGCTGACATTACTACCAGCATTTACCAATTCATTGGTAATGTTGACCACTTCGTAGTTAGACTTATGACCTCCTCGCATTCACATTCACCTTGCAAAGGTGTACTGTTGGGGGGGTGGCATCTGTCGGTCTGTAAGTTTTTCGGTCACAGCTGTTTGAAAGTCTCATTTATTATGACAAAATGAGAATAAAACAAAAAATATCAATGGCGACACACTTTTGACAACTAATATGGAGTATTTATTCCACTAACTACATCCTGTGTAAATTTGATGAAATTTCATTGCGGGCAAATATGATGTTTGATAAAAACTTAATTTTACATGTCTTTCTATGGGAAATAGGCAAATAGAGGGCGCTATAACATACAAATTATGACCTTTGTAGGCCTATATGGCAAGATTCCCGCAATGGATTTTTCTGATTTTTGCAGAGGTAATAGCTCTTGCATGTCCCTACTTATATCAGTTGTCAAAATTGTGTCGCCATTGCTTAAAATTGCTCTAAAAATAAAAGAGACAATTTGCATGGGCTCAAACAGCTGTGCGGTAAAAAAATTATATACAACAAAGATATTGCGGCTTATCATTAAACATACATTACTTTTTGTTATCAAATTGGCAGGCTTTGCCTTTCTCAACTACAATACTGTTTCAAAATACATTTGATAACCTAAGGAGAAGTGATACTGTATTCCTTTATTGGATAAACACTTCCTTATAGATTTCCCAGCAATATCCCAAAATAAACTTGAAGGTCGCATAAGGGTACATGCTCTACAGGGTGAAACACGGAATTGACTGGTGCTCTGAAGCATTTGCGCCCTCATGTGAATGATGTGATCTATTTGGGCATATTGCCAATTTGACACATTATTACATTTGTATTCTATGTGTGGGAAAATGTTGGATCCAAAACATAATGATAAAATTGGATGATTTATGCCTAATATTTATTGGTCTTTATGAGTTTAGAATATTGGGCTTATCTACGTACGTCTAGCCTCAATATTTTTGCATCTCATAGCCGACCAAAAATATGGGCTCAAGTCAATCCAATTTTATACCAATATCCACATATTCGAATTCCTATAACAAAACTGTGCTTGTAGAGCACCAATAAGTCTGGCAGCTCATCAAGACGCTTTTGTGCAATCATTGGTTCCAGGTTGCTTTTCCCTGGTACTCAAATTTTTAAAAGCAACAATTACTAGCTAATTCCTGCAAAGTGTGAGCAGCAAAAAAAAAAAAAAAAACAATTTGTTGAGGAATCTCAAATGTGATATATACATAAAGACAAAACAGGTCAGCACTCTTGTCTTTCATATCACATGTAGTCAACATTTTCATATCATCAAAACAACAGCAGGGTATTTTTAATGGCATCATAGCCTTCTGTTTGCAGAATTGCTTTCCATTAACACTTAACACTGATTGACAACCTCCTCCACTTACCCATCAAAATTGAGATTTTGTTAATAGAAGAAAGCATATTTTTCTCATTACCCCAGGGCAAGTTAAAGGTTCAACAGTATGTGGGGCACCTATATTGTGGTCATATTAGTGATTTCAGATAGGTAATGCCCCAGTAGATTTCTTACTTGTCCTAGGTTACAGAATGCCTTAAAGTGAAAACAAAAGTGGCGATTGGCATTTTACTTAATTTCATATAAAACATGGCCGAATTTAATATTTGCTCCTTACGAAATTAGAAATTTCACATTGTTAGTACCCAAAGAATATTTTTCAGCTTAATCCTTTCACATGGGACATTTTTGATAAACTTTACATTGTGCACAATCAGAATTTTCATATTTTTAGGGATACCCGTTATGTGAAATCTCTTGTTGCAACTTAAGGCCCAGGAAATGTGTTCCTATGAGGGGGGGGGGGTCAATTTATACACAGTTTGTCCGACTGTCCAAGCGGCTGGACCATTTAACTCAAATTATGTATCAGATCGCCATGTGGAGATGATGCAAAGGCCTTATCCCGTCTGTAATTTGTTCCAGGACCACATTTTGTCGACTCGTCTCATATAGGTCAGCTATTCCTATTTTATATTTCAATCACTGACTCTGGTGTTTTTGGTGGCAATTGCTCACTCGACAGATATCAACCAATGAATTAAATTTGGCCATTTCCAATAAGATTTCAAACCCAGGACCATTCAATTATCAAATGGCACCCATAGACGCAGTAATACTTAAAATACATACAGTACTATAAAGCGCAACATAATATGAATAGCGTCGCTATGAAGGAGTGAAAGAGTTGTCCTGAACCCAATTTCGGACGGAAAGTCCTCTGCGTGACTGAATTCCAGAAAGTTAGATGGAGAGAGAACAACATGAAAAATTGGATCATGACAGTCTCACCCAGCTATTTTGGCAGACATATTTTGCAAACCATTTCCTTAATTTTTGGGGCTGTAATACAACTTAATTTTTGAGAATTATATTTTCATGGATTTATCTCATTATGCTTCAATGTGTAACACTGGTGTGAAGTGTGGCATTAAGGCAAAAACAAAGTTTACCATTTATGAAAATTGGTATGCAACCAAATTTGTATTACAGTAGTAAATATAAAAAAAATGCCACCTAATTTAAAAAAATATACAACACAAGACAAAATTCACAACTTCAATGGATGAGAAGTAAATATTGCAGATAAAATTATTTACATTACTTTATAACCATCAGTTTCAATGTAACTGCTTTCTGATGTGCTAATTAAAGACCTATCATGATTGAAAATATTTGAAATTTCAGATACTCAAAGTGAAGGATAAGTCTGTAGAATGCTCATAAGTTAACCCTTCCAACAGACTCATTTACAGAAAAGGAAGAAAACGGCAGTTGTCAAAGATACGATTTCCCCCCATTCATTAACGTGTTGTAGTAAGTGTACCCGAACGGACAGTAATGACTAACATTTCCGATTCTCCTGTCCTTATTAGGTTTGCTTCTGGTCTTATCATATTTTGCAGGTATGTTTAGGATACCGTCTTGTTACATACATGCAAAAATCCTGATTTTGATGGGTTTTTTCGATTTTCTGATTTAGCAAATCCACTGATAGTGTCTATTAACATAAACATCTCATAGGTCAATAAGCCGAAAGATATGGCAACAGTGCTGCCTGTCTCTGTGTGTCTACTGTGTATCCATACTTCATTGTCAAATGCAACATCACAGTTATTTTTAACTCACCGCATGTTATGCATCATTGGACTAACAATATGTTGGTGTGGTGCGATCTGGGGAAAACCCGCCACATGGTGGGAACTTTTTCTATTTTGAGAGTTCTTTACTTCTATCACTGCAGATTTTTGGAATATTTAATTTCCATAAATGTTTACTACTTCTTTCTTCTGTTGATGCACACATCCAAAGTTACGCCTTATACATCTGAAAAAATAAGTACAATATAACAGATTTTAAGCTATTTTTCTTTATTTTTTCAAAACTGTCCTGTCTACATGTGGCAGGTTTTCCCAATCACATCACCTAGCACAGACAATTGCAAAATAAAAACTGACCTCCACCAGCTGTTTATAATGAAAGCTGCGGATGGGGATTTACGTTTGAAATAACGAAGTAAAATTTGAATTGCAAAATGGATTGAATCAAAAATTTAATGCAACTTATGCGCACTGAGTGCAGTATTTGTTTGGTTGTAATGATATTTGTTGTAATCATTAAATATTGAAGTATATACACCTGGCACAAAAGTATCTCGGCAGTATTGTGCCAAAGTCCCTACCAATTTGAAAGTTTTCGAAACTATACATTTTATTGTCTAGGTCTAGCTCTTTCATTTAATAACCCTGGCTTGTAAAAAAGTTTGCGAAATGGCTGAGATAGAACGCCCGAAAGACTCAACCCCCCAACACCCAAAAAGTTGCAGTTTTTTGGAGTTTTTTCAATGGGCATTGGACAGTTTACTGGGACACGAACACATGGACCATAATATATTGCAAGTAGGCTTTTCGCTCATTCAGTCTGAACACCTCTTTGTGTAAAATCAAGACACAACATATTATTGGGTTGTACCACACAGTGACCATTGAGAAATCCGAAAACTGCAACTTTTGGTTTGGGGGGTTTGGCGTCTTTCGGGCGCGTCTATCTCAGCCATTTTTGCAAACGCTTTTTTACAAGTGCGGTGTTAAATGAAACCGCAATACCTATGCAACAAAATGATATATTTCGAAAACATTCAAGGTCTGAACTTTGGCACAATACTGCCGAGATACTTTTGTGCCAGGTATATAAACCCATTTAGTTAGTTTTAAAGGATTAGCAAGCGATTTGCGAGAGAATCGAAAAATGGTGGAAATGCATTTGCTTTAACTTATAAATCAGTGATAAGTTTGTATATTCCATAATAACTGCTTTAATGTCGAAACAAAACCACCAAATGTGAAAAAAATGAGTATTTTGGAATTTGTCTAGACCGTCTCCCGTAAATAGACATACAGTGATGACTCTCCAAAATCTACATCAAACAGCTGATCGTGGTTTACACTTAGCACAGAATAAACAAAGATCATATCAGTTTGATGCAAACTGTTTGATCATGGTGCACAATACACGCTTACAATCTGGGATATTCACCGAGAATGGCTTTTTGATCTCCCGTCCGGAATTTTGATACGCACGATAGAAATTAAAGATCCGAAGATAAAAAGTACTCTGCCTTGTCTTTAATACACATATTTCAAGCCACCCACTTGCAGGTTATGTTTGCATATCCTGCCATAACAAAAATGAATTTTGATGATTTTTAAAGTACGATGTTTCGGATTAGCAATTGCTGCGAATCCCTTTAAGTAACTGCGTAATTTCAACACTTAAAGGGGCCATTCGTGATCCACAGCCACTGCCTCCCCCCCTCCCCCCGGAGTTACCTCAAGGAATTGAGATTTTTTAATATATGTGGACCATTGGCCTAAGTATAGTCTGTTTGCCTATCTCTATGTGGCAAATTTGATCTACTACTTTAAGAAAAAATTTGTAATTTTGTATTTTCCTGTGCCCTAAACCAGTGGTGTATCTTGGTGATTCATGCCAAAACATGCAGAATCAGCCTATTTTGGCCTTTAGAGGCCTTAAGACGTCCTTCTGGGCCCCTGGAGTCTCCCTCAAAAAATCAGGTCTGGAAATACCGGTCCGTAAACAGCAAAACTATATTTGCTCATACTCACATAAACTCAACCTCACACAACTGGAATTTTGGAATAACCTTGAGGTTATCTAGTGAAACAGAAAAAATAAATGTGCTAGGATCACAACTGCAACCTTTAAAATAGTGCTATTTATGCACATTGTCATTTCATCCCGGCCCTGGGGGTCCCGGGAATAGCGGGGACTTAGCTGGGAATGTACATTTTGCTGTTGTGACCCCCTTTGTCCCCGCTAACGTAGCACGAAATCCCGGTAGCCGGCTTACATTGTTTGTACATCCCCCCGCTTGTGTCCCGGCCCCTACTAGCCGGGCCTCGGTGTGACAATCCCCGTATATTCTCGGCCAATGGGGGCGGGGACTTTTTTAAAACTCTGTACAATCCCCGCTCGGCCCCGGCTATGCGACAACAGGTCTAGCTATATTAAATCATACTACATTTTGGATCGCCATATGTCAGAAACCTGCGCGAAATTTCACCACATCGGCATTTATGTTTGAGAAACACACCTCGTTTAGTTGGTTTTGGTTAAAAAAAATCCACATTATCCACAGCGATATCCAACCACTAAACATATCAGAGTATAAAACCCTGCATCATATTTGCCAACGGAAACGTCACAAACTACGATCAAATCATGGTCGGTTTTGTCGGCCCTATCTTGATAGTGACTTGCTAAAATACACCTTGAATATATGCCCATGCCGTACTCTGTCAGTGGGTATCAATAGATTTTGCGACCCTGCCCAGGGGGGAGGCACGCAGCATCCCTTTGTTGGAAATGCATGGGATGGATTGCATATCTCCGCAGATAACAAAGCGAAAACGTGCATAAAACCGCAGTTATTTGTTTCCATAGCGATTCAATATTTTCCTTTTCTTTAAAATGCCCCGCGGTTTACACTTAAATGACAATATTCTGCCTTTAGCAAGAAATATCAAATCGCTTTCACTACCTACGTGATTTTAGAAATAAATGAATCAGACAAACTTCTAGTGATTTCTTGTGATTCAGTTGGATATTAATTTTTTTAACATTTTCCTGTTGAGTTTTGATGTTTTTCTGGCCATTTGCGTTGAAAGATTGGATCCCGATTAGTTGAATCTTTGACCGTGCGGCGACGTGCGTGTGTGCTACTTGTATAGCTGTTCTTTCACGACATGGAAAGATCGGACTGCAATGTTAAGCTAATAAAATGGGTGATATACTAAGATTTTGACGGCGATACTGCGCACGATAGCCTGTTTTATATGGTGTGACAAATGCGTTAAAGTTCCCGTTTATGTCCCGGCGGAGCGCGGAAATTTTTTTGTACCTCCCGCTTAAGTCCCACTATCATCAACTATTTTTCCTGGAAGGCGGGACAATCTAACGTACATGTCCCGGCCCAGTCCCGGCTAACATCCCGGCTTGCGGGGAATCCTTTTTTGTACATGCCCGGTATGTCCCGGCCTATACACGCTATGTACCGGGTATCCCCAGGGCCGGGATTGAACTTGACAAGTGCACTTAGGTTGGGCATCTGGACTAAACCAGCTACTTAAAAGGCAAGATGGGGGTGACTCCAATTTCAGTCACATTTGGGAATTTTCGACATTGCCGGTATGTCGGTTTTACTTTGGCGAAAAGTTGATATTTTTAGAAGTTGAATTTAAGATGATTGTTTATGCACAAAATAATGTTGCAGAGCAATAACAATAGCTCAAAACACGGTTGATGTTTCTACCAAGTGGGGGTTGCCCATTTTCATCAACCCCCTCGGCTCTTGGAGATTGTTCATCTTTATTTTTTTTGTTCAGTATATTGCATGTGTCGGTAATTCACAAATCAATGCCCCTCCGTACCCCAACTACTGGCTATGCACTAATTAAAGGGCCGTGTTATCCTAGCACCTTCATTTTTGTTTAATTCACTAGATATCCTTGTATACAAAATTTCAGTGTTTATGGCTGCGGTTTCATGCTGTGGGCAAATATTCACTTCAAAGTGTTGGTTGCTATAATTTCTGTCTATTTAAGACAGAAATACAATTATGCTACTTTGCCTGCATGCATAAGATTAGGCACACTTACTATACTAAGCTTATGGCTCAAGTGATACAAAAAATCATCAAGCTTTAATACTGGTAGATAGATTCTGTCTGTTTGTTATTCTGTCTGTATTTTTTATTCTGTCTATACTGATCATCAGTTAGGCAAGCCTCTTGAAGGTCCATGGACCGACGTTAATAGCCTCGTCCCCAGGGACCCCAGATTTTAGCCGTAGTGGTCAAAATTTTGGTATCAGAAGAAAGTACTATTTTCCATTACCCTGTGAAATCTTAGGGATAAAGATGTTTTGGTTGGATGTTCTGAGCGAAAATGTGACCCTTTTGGTCGACCAATATTAATTTTACACAGTACTCTATGGGGATTGCGAAATCACGTTTTTAGCTCTACATCAAACGGTGGAATATCGGCGCGAAACTTTACCAGATGGGGATTTGGGGTGAAGGCCATTCTATTCAGATGAAACTATATAGGACCTAAATCGGGCCATCCCCTTTAACACGGTGAATTGATATTAGAATAGTGCAGTGCAATTGTAGCAAACACTGCCATTACAGTGTGTGATGTACCTGTGCAGTGGTGGATAAGTAAAAACGACTATTTTTTGACCTATTAGGTGATGAACAAAGTCCTAATCAGTGGGTGGGGGATTGGTGTATTTGGGAGCCATCGTCTAAACCCAACACTGCCCTCAAGACTAGGTTGTTTGTACTATTTTGAATGGCAATTTCCATGCTGAATCTGAATATCGTCAATAAAAAATAACATGATTTTGTTGTTTTTTTTTTGGATAAAAAATGTAGATTTTTTATACTGGAAAAGGCTATAGTCCCCCCTTTAGAGCATGAGTGTAAATGTACATGTATTTGCAGTAATGGCACTCTATAGGCCTAAACAATTGACTTGGCCGGTTAATAAAATGAATACCTTTACTCTTTGTGCTTTTTGTGACGGGCACATACGGTATGCAATGACTCGCGATGACTGATGTCACCCTGCATTTGTATTGTTTCCAAACATACAAGCTTTTAACCTGCCCAACCACTACTTTTGAATGTCCTAAAAAGGTATCAGCAATTTTTCCCACATAGAAACATGGTAAAAGTTCATTTTTTTCTTCCCATGCCCTTCTTAAATTTTTATGTCCAGCACGCCACCATGTTTACATAACCAAGATGTTAGAATGTGATGGTTTGGTAGCTTAGTCATGTTGTGCTACAGGTTCACCATCATTTATGGCGTGGTAGTGATCGTACATGGCTGTGTGTCCAGATTCATGCAGGCTTCAAATGAGAATCATTTTAAATGCAGCATAGTAAATCAAGGTCTAACCGTTTGTCTCTATAAAATAAAAAAAAACAATTGCAGGAAAGCATCATTGTTCCTCATACACCACAAAGATAACATTTATCATTATGATTTTACTTTAAAAACCTTTTAAGCAATATTAGCACTTTTTGAAGACGGCCCCCAATTTTTCAAAGAATTGAGATTTGTGTACAACATTTGCATTGGTAACTGCTAGTAAATGATACCTGTGAATGGTTAAGCTCTACATGTCTCTGTGTCTCAAACGAAGGAATTTTTAACTACAAAGATTAATATCTGATCCCGATAAATAATGCAAAAACGGCTGCTGGAAACGGCTTCCAATATGAATCCTGGGAATATCCCCATGTAAAATGTCTCTACGCTTCATCTAGAGTTATTTAATGGTCAGGCAAGTCAAGTTTAGAGGTCATTTTCTGAGGTAGCACTATTTCCTCATGGAGGGACATAAACTTGCATTTCCCAGCTCTGCCGTTAAGTAACAATCTAGGATCCCAATTCGAATTAAAAAATCGCCTCATTTTCTGATAAATACCATTTTGAGCATCTCGTCACAGGTTAAGTTTTCTAGAAAATACCAACATAGTTGTGCAAAAATATCAAATTTGAAATTTGGGGCGGGCTCTTCAAAAATGTACTAATATTGCTTTAATCTCCTTGCATATGGCTTTCAGAAATTTGCCAAGAAATTTGAATTTCTAAATATTTCTCATGATCAACAAATGACTGCAAATCCATTTACAGTTTTTTGCTATTATTCTGCTGCTGTTGATATTGTTTTTGTTTGTGCTTTGGTTTTGTTTGTTATGATGAGTAATAAAATCATAAAGTCCAAAAAATACAGGGAATAAGTAGTACATGTATATGTATACTTTAAAGCGGCACTGGCACTGGCACATTTTCACAAAATATGAAATTTCTTCATTTTGCTCTCAAATGATAGTCTAGGCCATTGGAAGAACAGAGATATATTTTAGACATAAAAATAACATACCCCAAAACAGATAGGGACATTGATATGAGGATAAAGACATCCAGGTAATTTGTAGCCAACTTTTAAGTTTTCCATAAAAACTTTAATCAACAAATGTGTATATTACATGAATATTTTTGACTCGTACTCACTGATATTAAAACCATAAAGGTTATAGACCGGTCAAACAGTGTGCATAGTGTGGGAAACGTGCATACGGCATGCATGTTCTTGTGTTAAACGCCATTTTCGTCATCTGCTGAATTAAGCGTCGCCGGCGACGTTAAATTATAAAATCGTTTTGTTTACCCATAAGGAAGCTGAGTTGGTCTTAATCATTTCGGGTGAGGGCTTTTGTATATAAAAGCTTTACAACCATGCAAAAATATCGATTTTGAAAAATCTTGAGGGCACACTATTTTTCAAATGTGCCAGTGTCTCTTTAATGTGCCCAAAAAATGTCAACAAAATTGAGTCACAAAGTGATATCTCATTCTGGATTGTGCATACAAAAAGAGTTGAATCCAGATGTGTTTAAAGACAGTTTGTTTTTTGAATGCAAGAAGATGGTAAGTGCAATAGCTGCCATGTGATGGATCTGTGTGCTGCCATATATTAGGGCAAATCAATTTATTTTTCCTTGAGTTAGTGGCTCTTGAAATGGTTCTTCAGGTGACTGTGTTGCCTGAAGAATATTTTCAAGAGCCACTGGCCAAAGACTTGGCATGGTAGTATGTTTGATGTGAATTTTTGACAAATGACAGCTATTGCACTTACAACCATCTTGCTCTCACAGCACAGATAGCTCTGTTAGACTGAGTGCGACTTTAAATCCCCTCATACAACTATCTTTCTTACAGCATTTCTGATTGGTTCATTACAAGTTATAGTTATTTTAGTAACCAATTATAATAAAGTTTATAAAATATTTAATTTTGCTTCTCTGGGAATCGGCAAATCTTATGTTCTGTGAGTTTTGAACTGCTATTTCAGCATTTTCTTAGGGGTTTTTCTGCACAGAAATTGTCCTTATGGTGCACTAATTTGTGAATTTATCTAATAAAATAGGGAATAGTGACTTCTTTGACAATAATTGTAACAATTTATTGCATTATGGAAGTCATGCCTGTTAACTTTCTGCCACTATGGACAACTTTCTGGAAGCTGCGCCACAAAGTTCCTGCCTTTTTTCTGCCCTGATAGCTGTTCAAAATGTCCGGCTGAAAGATCTGTTCTTTTTTACAGGTTTAAGGTGTGGTCAGTGTTTGAGTTGGTGATGGCTGTTCCTATTTCGATGGCTTGCTGATGTGTGGTTCTATAGACTTGACGCTCTCTACCAGCGAGAACCTCTGTATGTGTAGAAGAATAAAAGGGTGAGATGACATTAGTATTTAGATCCTAGGAACTTTTATTCTACATATACTTTATGCTCAGGATGTAGCATGCAATTTGTATGGCGAGTTATTGCAGCCAAACACTGGCATACTGCAGGAGAGCTGTCATGGATCTGTCATGAGATAGTATACAAATATTGACTGCTCATGAGGAAAACGATGCAAAATAGCTACCCAAGGCTATTTTACTACTAAATAGTAGGCCCACGGTCTTTTTGCACCATTTCACGAATATAGAGCAGTCAATATTTGTTTTATATAACATATAAAATATTTCTGTCATTTGCAAAACTTGCCAAGTCTCGTCGAGATCCGCTGCCACCGAAACTCAAGCCTAGTCAAGATACCAATGCAGGGAAAAAGTTCCGTTAAAAATGAACTATTTCCCGGTGATACTCATGATGGGAGAAATGGTAGCTTTTTATGGGAACTTTTTTCCCTCCTGTGAAAATTTGGGCAACTTGTCTCAAATATTTTATGTCACATGATATAGTATCCACCAATCAAATGACAGATATATTTTTATGTGTTATATAAGTCATACTGTAGATAAGCATGACATGCTACTTCCCATGTCACTCAGGACCCTGGGGTGCTTCTACCCTTTGAAGTGTGTGCAATCTATCTAGGCCCTAAACCACCATTAGCTCTTTATAGATATTTAAAATAATGACACTGTTTTGAAGGCAAGGTAAAGAGCAAATGCAACTTTAAAATGATGCCAAAAGCAAACAATACCAAATGAAGGATCTCCACACAGGATCCCAAATACATTACGCATTTGCGAAGACAAGATCCATTTTGAGTATGCCTACACGATGCATATTCATTCTGTAATAGTGCGACTGTTGCGATATTTGAAAATTTATCCAGATCCATAGCCAGATTAATGTAAATATGAAAGCAATGTGTAGACAGCCCCAATAGGTCGCCCTTGCCATGTTGACAAAGGATCAGCATTCAACAAGCTCAAAGCTCCTCAAATATGAGCGAACTATCATCGCAAGAATGCAAATTATTGCAAAATGTCATCTAAAAATATTCTCCTGTAGTGAGGGACAGAATTTTTAGCCACTATCATCATTTTCTTCATGATGTAAACAATACGAGGGCTCCCATTTTATCAAAATTTTATTTTTTTTTCATTATTGTGGGCTCAAGCATAGCTGCAGACCACTTCGCCAGGACGTGTGTGGGTCGTCACTAAAATTAATTTTTGTGTCGCCTGCCCTAAAGTAGGAAGACACATATGGATCACTTTGTCCACTTGTTGTTGATGTCTGTTAGTGGTTGATGCCTGTTAACATTTGCCTGTAATTCCTCATACTTTGATGGAATTAAACCCAACTTGGGTCCACAGGTGTCATCATGGTCCTCTCCCCATTTGTTGATGATGTCAAGGTCACATGTCATGTGAGGTCAAAGGTCACATGTCATGTGGTCAAGTTTGGTAAAATAGGCTGAAAATGTAAAATTGACCTCATTTGAAATTTGAAGTTCAACTTAACTATAGTGCAACATGGGATCCCGTCATTGTTGATGAGTCAAGGTCAACATACCAAGTCCAAAGTCCCTGTGAGGTCAAGGTGTGTTTAAGAAGGCTGAAAATGTAAAATTGACCTCAATTTGAAAAAGTTCAATGGAACCAAACTTTGTTTTTGGAGTTTACATGCAGCCCCTCATTTGTTTATGGACATGTCCAAATTCACATACAAGAAGTCAAAGGTCATTTTAAAAAAAAAAAAAAATAAGCCTCTCATTCACTAACAGCGATGAACAGGCGACACAAGCTTAAAATACACAAAGAAACAATCACAAGAAATGTATTTTTTAACCTCAGTTGAAAGTTGAAGTGTTCAATTGGAACTAAATTTGAGTCATAGGTGCAACACGGGATCCCTCATTTTGTTGATGAGGTCAAAGATCACATGCTAATGGTCAAAGGTCTGTGAGGTTCAAGTTGAAGATAGGCTGAAAATGTAAAATTTACCTCCATTGGAAAGTTGAAGTTCAAATTTTTTGAGTCATACTGCACATGGATCCCGTGCATACCAGCGCAAAGCTTGAGAACTGCTGTTGAATCAGTGTGTATATGAAGTTGTGAAAAGTCGTTTAAGGCTGAGAAAAACTCAGTTTTTCTATAATGGCAATTTTTTGGCAAAATGTTGGGATGACAAAATTAAAAAATCACATCCTGAAAATGTAGCAAAATGACAGGGTTAAGTTAATGTCTGTTTATGACATGATATCATTATTTGTGGGACGATGCAACACTACCATCTGGCAATTGGGAAGACAAACGCTGGGCAATTTTTTCAATTTTTGAAAAAATGACTAAGTGACTGAGTGTGCTTCAAGAGCACTCAGAGATCACCTAAAGGATGGTGCCCCTCATTTTTTTAAGTTATGTCTGTTTTCCATGAACCGTGAATCATTAGTTTGGGGTACGATGCACACTAGCCAGCTGGCATTGGAAGACACGCTGGGCATTTTAAATTTCGAAAAATGATAAATGACTGAGTGTGGCTATCAAGAGCAGACTCAGAGATCACCCTAAGGATGGTTGCCCTCATTTTTTAACAAATCATGTTTTTTGTGCATATTAATAACCGTGACATGTGGGGAGGGGGGAAAGGGCAGTGATGACAATATCGGCGGCGAAATTTAATTTTTACAACACATTCACGATTTGAAAACTGCATATACTTAAATGGGTCTGGTAATCTCCCTTAAACTCAAATGCAGCTTTTCCATTTCACCAAGATGTTGCATAATGGGGTCCTGGTGTACTGACAGACCTCCATTTCTGGGAGCACGAGCCCTCCTCCCCCCTGGATACGCCTCTGATGGGAGATTTGTTGGGCGCACAAGTAAACCACACGTGTTGGCTTAAAGCGACAGCGTTTTACACATGCGCAACAACCTTGCGTCAAGGTTATGATATCACTGCACGGAGGGAGGCAAATGGATCTATAAGCACATTCTGTGTATTTTAGTAAATCCCTCTGATACAGTCTGAGTGTAAAGGTACTTTGCTTGAACAGTGACCTTGCTTCCTGCAATACTATACAGAACTCACTAATACTTATTGAGTCAGCACTTAAGAAAACAAAAAATTGGAAGTGTGTGTGTTCAATTGTGCTTTGCTATTCTTACTTAACATGTAAAAGGTTAATGGTCAATATTTTTTTTTTAATTTTAGAGATGGATGTGCAGTCAACTTTGCTAGTTCAAGGAAATATGGTGCATAAGCACTATAGCAAGCTCATCTTTATCTTCCAGTTATGTGAAGTATGATTTGTTAAACAGATTGAAATCAGAGCCAGAATTAAACTTGCACAATTGCAAAATAAGTGTTCACCACACATGTAGATCAAATATAATTTGTGGTTGGGTTGAGCAATACCATGTTTTATTTAGATATGAAAGTTAACATCAGACAGTTTTGTCTAGAGCTTGATTATAGGTATTTGTTAGCAAATAATATTTAAACCGATGAACGTTAATACTGACAGGAAGTCGCCATGCCTGATGTTAACATATTCCACTGCAGAGGTTCTTTGTGAAATAAAAACCACACAAACTGAATTGAGAAGATGGGTTCAACAGTTACGAAGTATTGATATTTTCGATGAAAGAATGACTTCCACATGTGCGTCTTTGATGGTTATCATGGTATGCTTTGTATTTGTGAAGTTCCCAAGCGTTATGGAGGAAAATACTGAGCAGCACACAGCATAATAAAATTTTGCACATTTGTGATGCGATCTGGGAAAACCCACCACATGGTGCAAAATTTATATTTTGAGTTTTGACTAAATATCATTGCAAAGTTTGAATACTAAAGTTTCCTAACTTTTTACTATTCTTCTTCTATGATACACATATCAAAAGTTATGCCTTATACAATCTGACAAAAAATAAAGTAAAACATAACAGATTTGAGGTATTTCTTCATTTTTTCAAAACTGTCCTATGCGACATGCGACGGGTTTTCCCAGATCACATCACATTTGTGCTTCTAGAAATATTAAGCCTCATGAAAAGACAAAAGTTATACATCCTTAAATTTCACAAATTTACCGACTTGTGCTGACAACGATCTTTAGTGACCCATATTCAATAGATATTTTGTGCCATTTTAGGCATATTGGTAATTTGTCCTTGTATCACAGTGCTGAAGAAATTTACTGAGCAGCAAAACAGCACAGCATCCTGGGAAGGCTTTTTGCTGAGCAACACGTAGTGGTACAATTTGCCAAACAATCAGAATTTACTGAGGAATTCTATAACAGCACAAAATAGGTAGTATCTGCTGATTTGTACTGCTCTGAGACAGAGTTAAAGCATTACTGTGAGAGGAAAAATTATTTTTAACTTTATTATATTAGCATATAAACCAGGGATAAACGAGTACAATTCCATTAAACTACTTTATAGTAAGGAAAATCACTAATTAGTTAAAAGAATGAAGTATTTGAGAAATTTGTTGTTCCGACTCCCACAAATTGATGTGCATATTAATGATATTCACCATGCACCTATAAACAGCTGATTGTGCTACACACCAGAACAGAATAAACAAAGATCAGCAATGTACATGTTTGAGGTCCAACTGTACAGGTTATGGTGCACAATATCATGCTTTAGAATTTGGAACATTTGTAGGGAATGCAAAATATAAAAAAAATTCTAGATTTGGATAAAATTTACTGTTTTGTCTTAAATATGTGGATTTTAAGATAACCACTTGCAGGTTATCTCAGCACATCCATACCAGTTATAAAGATATCACCATTTTTTCCGATATTATGGATCAGCAAATTGCTGCTTATCCCTTTAATATGTCAATGAAAAGAATGAAAAGGTCAGACTTTTTTAAATTTCACAGATGTACATGCAGTCAATGTGGCAAGCTGTAGGAAATATGGTGAACATCACACGCATTGCAAAAGCAGCTTCATGTTCCAGTTATGCAAGGTATGATTTGTAAATGAAATTGCAATTTAGTGCTGTCGTCCAACATTGTTTGCATGTGTACTTGTCAATATAATTTCATTGCAATATTGACAATAAATGTCAAAATAAAGTTTAAAATTGACCTGACCAAGATGTACCAAAACCATTTTGAATGCAGAAAATGTACCACTTGTATATCCTGACACTTTTCAGTACAAGTTCAGAAATTCTTTTATAAGTTTACAGCCATTGCAAAGGTACAATTTTCATTTTAAATCGGTATTATTTCAAAGCTGTGGGAATAATTTTTACCAAGTGGTCCAGGCAGTGGCACAGTAATGCATATAGTATATTGACATGTTGATATAAACCATGATGCATGTCGATGACAGCACTATTTAAGTTTAACATGGGCTCTTACACAAATCGGATGCAAATGCAATTAACGGCAGTGGAACCGAGGGGGCCAGGTGACCGTGACCCCTACACTTTTGATAGTGGTGGTCCCCACTTTTCAAAATCAATTGATGTACACGTGGGCTTATCATCTGCATACAAAAATGATAGAAATAGTATTGAAAATATCTTTGCAGACATGCCAAATGGGGCCCACCGCTTGTGACTAGTCATTGACAAGGGGATATCAGTATCATGCGCGACCAAAGAAACATGTAAAAAGGGTATTTTTTCAATATTGGGCACGATATGTATGTAACCTGAAAAGGGTAGCAAAACACTGATATCTGGAAAAAAGGGTGTACTTTCACACTTGAATCGGAACTTGAACTTATGTTATTAGAGTCCGATTTGGGAACCCCAAGTTTTTATCGTATTTGGCTCATTGTGTGTATAAATAAGCTATTCAGTACAGCCTATTCGCAGAAAAAAATCTAGAAAGCAATGTACGAAGTATTACAGAGGATCACCATGGCCAACTTAGGCCAATACTTGTTAAGGTTAGGACTTTACACTTGCCATAAGTTGTTTTGGGGTGCTTTTTTAGACTGATCAAACTACTTGTTTAGGGTACTTTTTGAAGCCCCATGGTTGCACATGATACCTCGTTGTCAATGACCAGTGACACCCCGGGGTGCCCCCCTATTTGTCTAGTATTCAAAATGGTAGTGTAGTAACTGTGGGGTAGATACAAAGTAGCTGTGTGCAATGGCGGATCCAGGATTTGAAAAATGTCAAAATTACCGGGGGGCTGAAAGGCTGTAACTGGTCCAAAATAGCTAAAAATGGGCTGATTTTGCAAGAATTTGCAGAATTACCGGGAGGCGCGCGCCCCCTCCGCCCCCTCCCTGGATCCGCGCCTGGTGTGTCTTTTTGGGGACTGTCCACACCATATCTACCTTCGCTGTACCTTTAGGGTAGGTAATGTAGAGGAGACACATCACTGTATACCTAACTCTGTACAATTGCAACTACTGCATTGCAACTAGCCCAGTGTGTACTGTGTAGTGGCTGCCATGTAGGCTACCACGTGAGTAAGAATCCCACTCTGGACCACAGCTGTTTGACCCCATGCAAATTGTCTCTTTTATTTTTAGAACAATTTTAAGCAATGGCGACACAATTTCGACAACTGATATGATTAGGGACATGTAAGAGCTATTACCTCTGCAAAAATCAGACAAATCCATTGCAGGAATCTTGCCATATAGGCCTACAGAGGTCATGATTTGTATGTTATAGCGCCCTCTATATACTCATTTTCCATAGAAAGACGTGGAAAACTAGATTTTTAAGAAAAATCATATTTGCCCGCAATGAAATTTCATAAAAATTTACACAGGATATACTTAGTGGACTTAATAATCCTAATCAGTTGTCAAAAGTGTGTCGCTGGTGATCATTTTTGTTTTATTCTGGTTTTTGGTCATTATAAATGAGACGTCAAACAGCTGTGGGACAGGCCCAGATGAACACTCCAATGCTGGTGGCATTACATGTCACTTGCCACTTTATGACATTCCGTTTAGTGAATGCTTCTACCATTCGTTTTTTGTGTCACCTGCCTTAAGCAGGCAGACACATAGGGATTCACTTAGTTCCCATTTTGTTGTTTGTAGTCTGTTGGCTGTTGTGAAAAGGGTTAACATTTGCCTGTATATCCCGCATACTTCAATGGATTTAAAAACCAAACTTGAGTCATAGGTCCAACGTGGGATCCCTCATTTGTTGATTGTTTAAAAAGGTCACATACCAGGTCAAAGGGCATGTGAGGTCAAGTCAAGTAAGAGATGAAAAAATGTAATTGACGCCAAATTGAAAAGTTCATTGTAAACAACTTGGTTTTAATCGTATTCCAAACACGCAAACCCTCTTCATTTAGGAGATTAATGTCCAATGTCAAGGTCAAAGGTCATATGAGGCCTATCATTCACAAAACGCGATGGCAGGCAACACTAGCGGTCCGAGGACTGCAGATTATTGATGCGCGCTTCGGGTCACGAGCGTCAACACAGCTGAGTTGATTTCATGCCAAGTACCTGAGATCTGCTGGATTGAGCAAAGCAGCAGGGTGATTGATTTATCTGCAAGATGCTGCATGCCACTTTCTCACCACTATTGTTTCTGTACAACAGAACAGTAAAGCAGATATCATGAAATATCAGAGTGACAAGGGGCATGACACTTTGAAATCGGGATCTTTCCTTTTGTGTCTTATTTCAGGTGCAGTGATTTTTGTGTCGCCTGCAGGGATTTGCAGGAGGCACCTACCAGTCCACAATTCTGTCTGACCGTGTGGCCATGTGCCTGTGTTTTCAAATGTTGAAGTTTCGGAGAAAGTTTCTCATTCGAGAACTAAAAGTCCAATTGCTACAGAAATAGGGCCATAGATGCCCTTGGGAACCTCAACATGATAATGAGATCAAGGGTCGCATATCAAGGTCAAAGGTCATATGAGGCCTATCATTCACAAAACGCGATGGCAGGCAACACTAGCGGTCCGAGGACTGCAGATTATTGATGCGCGCTTCGGGTCACGAGCGTCAACACAGCTGAGTTGATTTCATGCCAAGTACCTGAGATCTGCTGGATTGAGCAAAGCAGCAGGGTGATTGATTTATCTGCAAGATGCTGCATGCCACTTTCTCACCACTATTGTTTCTGTACAACAGAACAGTAAAGCAAATATCATGAAATATCAGAGTGACAAGGGGCATGACACTTTGAAATCGGGATCTTTCCTTTTGTGTCTTATTTCAGGTGCAGTGATTTTTGTGTCGCCTGCAGGGATTTGCAGGAGGCACCTACCAGTCCACAATTCTGTCTGACCGTGTGGCCATGTGCCTGTGTTTTCAAATGTTGAAGTTTCGGAGAAAGTTTCTCATTCGAGAACTAAAAGTCCAATTGCTACAGAAATAGGGCCATATAGCCCCTTGGTAACCTCCCCCCCATGTCTGAGATCAGGGTTCGCATATTCAAAGTCAAGGTCCGAAGAATGAATCATGTTATAAAATTTGCTGAAAACATCAAATTGGCATAATTCAAAAGTAAAAGTCCAATAGCTGCAGAACGTGGATCATAGATGTCCCTTGCTAACATTCATATGATAATGAGGTCAAGGTTCACATACCAAAGTCAAAGGTCATGTTAGGTCAAGTTATAAAATAGGTTGAAAACATCAAATTGGCTTCATTTGAGAAGTTAAAGGACAATAGCTACAGAACTTGGATTATAGATGCCCTTGGGAACATTCAATAATAATAATGATGATTTGTAAAGGGCACATATCCACCAAAGAAAGGCGCAATGACAATATAACTTGCACAATTTAACATCTAAAACCGTTTTAAAAATACACAACCAAAACAATTTTAAAATTATACATTCATGAATAAAAATGATGAAATGCTGCATCAAAATAGACACGCATAATATAATACATATAATGACCTAAATACAATCAGAAAATATCAGAAAATATAACATTCCAATTTTTAAAAGCTTCCAGAAAAAGATATTATCTTAAAGTTTTTCTTAAACTGCATCAGGGTATTGGATGATTTGATGTGAAGTGGAAGCTTATTCCAGATATATGTATGTGGTGCTGCACATGAAAATGATCTTTCCCCCAAAATGATGATTTTGGTACAACAAGATTAATTTTATTAGCTGAGCGTAAAGTATGAGAATTGTATGGTTGTAATAAATCATCTATATGCTGGTGCAATGCTATTTAAGGATTTAAAGACAAAAGCATCAATTTATATATAATCATGTAGTTCACAGGTAACCAGTGCAATTTGCATAAAATAGGAGTAATGTGAGCGAATTTTGAGGTCAAGGGTCACTTACCAAGGTGAAAGGTAACGAGGTCAAGTTTAAATAGGTGGAAAATATCAAATTGGCTCATTCGAGAAGTAAAAGTCCAATAGCTACAGAACTTGGATCTTAGATGCACCTTGGGAACCTTCATATGTCACAGGGTCAAAGGTCATATGAGGTCAAGTTGTAAAATAGGCTGAAAACAAATTGGCTTCATTTGGGAGGTAAAAGTCCCAATAGTTTCAGAACTTGGATCATAGATGCTCCTTGGGAATGTTCATATGATGCAGTCAAGGATCACTTGCCAAGTTCAAAGGTCATATGAGGTCATGGGCTGAAAACATCAAATGGGCAAAGCATGTAAAAATTGAAGTCCAATTGCAATAACATGGGCCATACATGCAACATGGGAACATAAGGTCAAGGGTTACATGCACGGGTCAAAGTTCATCTGAGGTCAAGTTATAAAATAGGAGTGAAGGAAAGGTGAAAGCAGGTGAGACTTGTGGTTTGAGAACCGCTTGTTCGAATGAAATGCAATTTCTGTTAACAAACTTTTGTACATATACTGCACATCGTTGTAATTAGAAGATGTAGTAAATAACAACTTCATATAAAAATTTAGAAGATACCTGTGATATTTGAAAGAGGTAAATTCAGTGTACATACTGACAGTTTTGTGTGACAAAATGAGCATATGAAAACCAAAAAATACAGCAGTCACCGAATGCATGTGTTGTTTGCCATCAGCACAAAAATACCGTAATTAACCTCAAAATAACCTATGAACTCCACATCTGTACTCAGGGGCTAACTGAAGCAAATTGCCCCAGAGGCAACAAAGTTCCTAAGTTGTCTTGTGATTTTGAGGCACCCAAATATTGTGTCACAATAGTAATTTCATATAGAATAGATGCTCAATAGTTTCTTATCTTGTATGTGGCTACATAAATGTCTTAAAAGAGAGAAAAAAGCTGATTTTGATTTGCTTATATATTTCAATATAAAACAGACTGAATTTCGAATTTGCTCTTATACGAAGTTAGAAATTTCACAATTTTTGTACCAAAGAAACATTTTTCAGCGTAATCCTTTCAGATGGGGATATTTTTGATGGAAAGCTTTACATCAGGGCAAAAATCAGTACTTTTTTTTAGGGACACCTGATATGTGAAATCTCTCGTTGCACCTTTAAGCCAAAGCTGGTTGGAATCCCTAAAACATCAGAATGTAAAAAATGCATGTGTTATTACTTTTTGTCCTGATATGGAGAGCAACTGTGACCCAATATTTTGAGCCAGGGGAAGCAATTCCCCCCCCCCCCCCATTGGTACGGCACTCTCCACATCCCCTTGTTTCAATACATGAGCATACAAAGTATGAACCTGATCCAACACTGCACTCAAAAGCTATAGACAAAATTCTAACCAAAAACTATATGGCAGATTTTTGACACACTTAAACACATTTTTGGATGGTTATTTTGAGGGTTATAAAAAAACAGCCTATTGTTAAAATGGAAAATGGAATAAAAATTGTTACAATGCCAGACTACCAAGGACAACAATTCCTTCTGAGACCTTTGTTTGAGAGAATTCTTTGTGTTAGGTCTTGGAAGTAGATGTCATACAAGTAGTACACACACACACATCCAAATTGTCCCTGATGACTGAGGACATGTACATAGACTTGATTTTACAATCACAGTTGAGGACACACACCTGTGAGTTAACCACCCAAAGAATGGGACTTACCATGAGGGAGGACTGTGGACTAACATAGACTCCAACTGCGGACGTCCCCCAGGGTTTAAGTTTTGTGACTCTCTGCGCTGTCTGTCAATGAGGATGTCCTCGGGGAAATTTGTGTGTCCACTTTTTTCAGTGAAAAATCATGTGTGTAGCAAGGGTGGACATGAAATAAAACACACAACCACACGAATCGCTACCTTAAGGTGTATCGGATGAAAATGTACAAGCTAAATGGAGTTAAAATAGGGAAATAGCATTTTTAAAGGAAACCTTAAAGGCAGGTTGAAAGCCATGTTTGATAGGGGTGTGTTTTTTGTCAAATGTCGATCTTAACCGACAATTTTAAGACACAAAATTTTCTGGGGTTGCTTTCAAAATGTGAGGGTTCCACTTAATCCTGAATTTAGATTAAGGTACATAGTATCAGTACTAGTATGATTACAGTTTATATATATTGTTTATAATGTATACATGGTATATAGGGTGAAGAGGATACTTTTATACTTTACATATTTTTTTCTTCAAAATTTCACTTTAAGGTGACCATTGGTTGCAAAGCAGAAGATGCAAACCTGCCAGGCTACAGGCCTGCATAAAGGCTAATTGATAGGTCAGGACTTCTACATGTGGTTAGAAGTCAAAGGGCAAGGAGGAGAACTTGAGGCCTCGTTTTATCAAACTAAAGTGGCTTAACCAGAGGAGGGGTGGGGGGCAGCTGCACCCCTGAAAAATAGTGATTTACATAGGCCAACCACTAGACTAACACATTTTACAAGACTCCATTATTTGCATCGCCTACAACTTTTATGTGTAAACAATGGTCGCCGATTCTGGAGGATTGGGACCAAACGGTCATATGACTCAAAAGAAGGTGGCTCAAATGAAAAATAATCGTTATGTTACATGTAGTTCCAAAGAAAAATATATTAATGTTCAGTGATGACCTTCACTGTGACATGGTTATAGTATCAAAGTTCCAAATAGGGTTAATGCATGCAAGGAAATACATGTTTTCAAGTCAAGTCATTAGTAATGGCTTGTGGTGGTGTCAGGATTTATTCAACTGAGTAAGCTGATCCGGGCCACATGTATCCACGATGCACGATACGAACGCTCCAAACATGGGCCGCTTTGAGGCTAGGGGCGGATTGGGAACAGTCGGGGGTTTTTACCCTACTCTTATTTGACACTGGCTGTGATGTGTATGTACAGTTGTGACTCTCTATCAGTGGCGTACCGACTGGGGGGTGGGCAAGTTGCCCCCTCTGGCCTCGAAAAAACTTTTTATCCATCTTTTTCAGGGAATTTCAACCAATTTCAGGCCAAATTTGAGCAAAATTTAGCAATTTTCGCGCGCTACATGCGCATTTTGTCAAATTCAGACATAATTGGAGCAAATCACCGGGACGATTTACAAATTGTGCCCCCTTTGGTGGGACGACTTGAAAATTTGCCCCCTCTGGATCGACTACCTCGGTACGCAACTGCTCTCTACGGGACCGAAGGCTTAACGTCCCCTCCGAAGGGCGAGATGCTTTCATGATTCTTTTGCCCAATTCCAAGTGAACCATGGAGGAGAGCGGTATTCTGTATTTAATCAATAGCTGATATACAGATCAAATCCCGAATAAATCCCAGCAAGTGACCCGACCGGGATTTGAACCCAGGAATTTTGGTAAATTGGCACCACAGGCAAGTGCCCCAATGACTAGACCACGCTCTCCAACTCCTAAAGTGAATTGGCTGAATACACCATCATTATGTAATATCTTTAAGATTATGACTTTGCGTCAGGGCCATACGCAGGATTTATTTTGGGGGGTGCAGGACTTGGAAAAAAGTGGACCTTTTTTTCGAAAAAGTGGACCTTTTGGTAAAAGTGGACCTAAATAATCCCCCTTAAAATGGTCCTTTTTTTACTTTTTGAACATTTCACCATTGAAAAGTTGATTTTTTTTTCCATATTTCTGATTTTTGGACCTTTTTATCAAAAAATTTATCAAAAAATAAAAAAAGTGGACCTTTTTCCCCTTTTGTGGATTTTGACCGCATTATACTTGTAACGATCAGACACAAAAAGAAATGAAACCCCTAATTATAAAGGCTTTATGTGTTGGAGGAGACGACGACGACATAGAGAAAATAAGCTAAAATAAGGCTGAAAATGGATAAAATCACTCGGGGAATCTACCATGTGAAATCATGAGAAAATCGGGAACAAAACACTATTTTCCAGCATTTTTAATGTGATTTTTTACAAGTATTCAAAATATCACACCCTAAACACATATTTTTTGATGTGAAAAGCATACCCTAATTTTGAATTTTTGATGATTTTGATACCCTAAACAATGTACGCGAGTACATCGCCTGGTCTCAAAAAACGACCCTAATTAGGCGTTTTTGTACACAAGCATAATATCCTCCTTGGAATACAAGTGGCCCCCCCGGGCTTAATCTCAATTGCGAAATCTGGGGAGCTGCTATGGGGAATATTACAATCTAACTGCTGATAGGCTTGTAAGGCATGTCTTTGAGCAGCCACCTAAATGAAGCGAAATATTGTGACAATTTCTTGAAGGCGGCGTAATAATAATTGTCAACTGCGCTTTGAGCCTGTTTACGGGGATTAAGCATTATATAAATCTGGCTATTATTTACTATTATTAATATTATCCTCAAAAATATCTTGTCTCTTTAAAAGGGACATTCTGTCATGCTCACATTCTGAAGTGGTACATTTGCTAATGTTAAACATTTTCTGATTGCAATGAGGGGCAAGCCACATGGTTCGGGAACTGCCTTGTTTTCCCTCAAGTAAAAATTGAAGTCATTGGTGACCTCTTTCTGTGATATTGAGTTATGGGTCAAATTTCACATTACAGTCAAAACTAGAATTTCGCGGTTCTCGGCTTTCGCGCTCGCTATATTCAAAGAATATAAGCTGTGGGCCGCCCCATGACCTTTGACCCTGGCACGTGACCTTTGATCTCATCAACATATGAGGGATCGCATGGTGCACCTATGACAAAAGTTTGGTTCCAATTGAACTTCAAGTTTTCAATTTAGATCAATTTTACATTTTTAGCCCATTTTTCAACTTGACCTCACATGACCTTTGACCTTTCAACATGACCTTTGACCTTGTCAACATATGAGGGATCCCATTGTGCACCTATGACAGAAGTTTGGTTCCAATTGAAGTTAAACTTTTCAATTGAGGTCAATTAAAACTTAACAATTTTTGACACACACATCCATACAAACGCACACAGACACACACATACACACATACATACACACGCACAACAGATTGCTAAGTGGTCCTGCCAGCTATAGCTGGCGGCCCACAATTAAAACACACAGGCTGGTATTCTCAAAGGGAGTCGTAACTTTTAATTCAGGCTTAAACCAGGCCCGTATGCAGATTCCACAAATGGCACAAAAGGTCCACTTTTTGCTGATTTTTTTGAAAAACGGTCTAAAATATAGAGAAATTTTGACACAAAAGTCAATTTTTTGGTGATAAAAATGTTCAAAAAGTCCAAAAAGGGGCCATTTCAGGGAGGTCAGGTACACTTTTACCAAAAAGTCCACTTTTTCGAAAAAAGGTCCACTTTTTCGAGGTCCCGCACCCCCCAAAATAAACCCTGCGTACGGCCCTGGTTTAAACCATAGGGTTAGTCCTTCTTGGATGGACCTTTGTCTTTCAAATTACTGTGAAAGAGTAACATAACTGGTGAGAAATGTTCTCGCCTCTTCACGTGTGTCTGTATGTGGGGTAACGGATGAGGTCAAAGGTCATTCAAGTGTCACTCGGGATCATATTGCTCTGGCATAAACGTTTTGGTTGACACTTTTTTAACTTACTGTAGCTTTAGCATTTAGTCCACTGATGGATCACGTTCATACATGATATACTTACAAGGGGTCTTATGTGGGGTACAGGTGAGGAGGTCAAAAGTCATTCAGGGGTCATGTAGGGTTATTATATTGCTCTACACTTATTCTTTGACCAAATAATATGGGACCGCAGTGCTGTCCCTATTTTTAAAGGTCCATAGCCCGATAGCTAATAACATTGTCCCCCAAACCCCAGATTTTTTCTCATTTACCCTGTAAAATTTTAGGGCTAAAATATGATTGGTTTGAATGTTATGATCAAAAATGAGCCCCATTTTGGTTCAACAATATAAATTTAACATACATTTAGTACTCTATGGGGGCTTAAAAATAAAGTTGTTAGCTTTCACATCAAAACGGATTGAAATATCGGCCAGAAAATTTACAGATGGCGGTTTGGGGTCAAGGTCATTCAATCAAGATGAAACTTGATATAATTAAATTGGATCATCCCCTTTAAGAAATCGGTATTGATTTTTTTTAAATGCTCAGCACAAATGTGGATAGTTTCATTTGCATGAAAATGGACATCAGGTAACATTTGTAGAGATACACAGGCATCATACTTTTGTTATTCACAGACATCTAAAAATGGAATTTCAGTAACATTTTTTATACATTTCTAATTGCTCTCTGAAATAAATACCTAAAAATAAGTATACTGTTCAAGAATATCGACTTACCCAAGTATGACAGACCCTTGAGTCTCGGCATATCTCCCTGTGTATTCGTCAATAACTCGTAGTGAGTATGTTCCCGCAATACTTGGGTGGTACTGGTAGATCCGGATAGAGGTCCTTCCAGACCATCCTCCCGGCGGTGACGATGCTCGCTTTATTATGTTGCCATCTTTGCGCCATTCTAGTCGTATACTTCGACCTGGCCTGGTGCGGAAGTCAACTGGTATCGTGATGTAGCTGCTTGCAGCATACCCACCGCTGTATCCACCCCTAGCACAGGAAATATATTGGGTTGCAGGTAGCGTTGTATCAATAATGGGATCTGAAATGGAATTTAGAAAAGATTGATTTTAGAAGGGATGTATGATACATCCTCGACTTTACACAATTGACAGAATTCTATTAGGCCTATTATAAAAATCCCCATTTCAATGACCCTACTTGGAGCAACTAATGCAATCCAGAAAAAAGTCAAACCTGATTCTGATGGTTCCATCCCATAAATGTTTGGACTTGGTTTAGCGTCCTTCAAAATAATCTCAAATGGTTCCATAGTAATTATTTATGGATGTATTTCACTAATGAGAAGATGGAGTAAAATTTCCGTCCGTTACGATGTGGTCAAGTGCCTACTCTGCTATGAGAATATAGTAATCCGTACGTATAGATCTATATTTTAAGTTTTGCGTATATTTGTTGAGTAATTCGGCCAAATTATCATACAAGTTGAATTAAAAACATAAGGGATAATGCTTTATTTATAAATTTTAACACGGATTGGGAAAATCCCCGTTCAAAATACATGAAATACTTACCCCTGTAGTGATTATTGCTCCGCCGTTTCCAGAATTTTCTCAGCGAATCGGGCACGGCACACGATGCATGTTGAATCGTAATCACGCGTGTTATGTGAATCGCAATGGACTGCGTAATAACAGGAGCAAGCGATCAAGGTCATTGGGTGTGGGTTGTAATTTTTAATATGCCTGATCTTATTCTAGGTCCAATGCAAACCATGTCAGAAACTGCTTTAAATTATAGAGCATTCAGGTTGTGGTGGGAATCATTCCTCGACTTTTTAGCTCTAGCGCCAAAATGACAGTATATGTATGTGCGGCGGTCACCTCTTCTGCAGTTCTTTAGACCCCTGTTCAAATGTGCTTCAGTTCTTAAGACCCCTACTTTGCCAGTGTCACAAAACTCTCAAATTTTAGTTCCACTGATAGCAAAATTTTTGGGGAATTTTGCCACTTCTTCAGCTTCACAACCTCTAATTTGGCCAAAAAGTCAGTTTCCAAGTACATAAAATGGGTAAAGAAAATTCCCAAGGTCCTACATACGTCGAAAATTCAGTTCTAAGAGGGCCTCCAAGTTCGGCGCGAGGCCCGTTCACCTATCCCAAACCAAAGTCGAGTGCTCCCCCGGGTGCTCCGCCCGGGGCTCTAGCACAGTTTCAAAATCAAATAATATATTATGTAAATTAAACCTTTTTCGACGAAAAAAATGAATTCCTGAATCCCACACATAAAAAAAATGACAGCCCCCTAACGTCAAGGTTAATCTGTAGTCGTATGTGATACTTTCATTTCTTGAATGGCTAAATTGAAAGGTATAGTCTTACAGCCCCGGGCGTAGAGCGATTAATTTGGTCAGTTCATCCTTAACCTGTTTGACCCAACAGCTTGAAAATGTCATGAAACCTATTTTGACCCAGCAGCGTGAAAATATCAGTACATCTTCTCTGGTAATACAAAGTGATTTTGTTATGACCACATGGCCGAACTATGATTTCACTTATGTGATTTTAACGACCTCAAACACGAGTAGCGAGATGACCTAGGTCAGGGGTGACATATTTGCTTTATTACCTTTAAATACTCACTCTCCAGAAAAGCATGGGTCTTCACCAAAAGTGATGAAAGTAAGGAATGTAGAATTGGTCATATGGGCGTATCCAGGGATAATAAGTCGAATGTATAGCGGTCATCGACGGTCATTGCTGAAAATGCTTTTGTTACTACCACAGAAATTGATAGGTACGCTATTCAACGAAATTGATCAAGTAATCCTTAATGAGTAGGTTATGTGGGAGTCACTTGAGGTCATTCAAAATGTTTCTACTGGTTTCATGTAATTCTCAAGGTCTGTGAACGTTTCCATAGAGAAATAGGGTCAAAGGTCATTATGATTCATTTGATGTCATTCTTTACATATCTTATGTGGTCTACGCACTAGTAGATGGACGAATGTTTCACGAAAATCCAACCCTAAGTAAGCAAGGTAATATGTGATGTCCAGACGGATGTCAGCCATTTTAGAGGTCCTTGTTGAAAAGAGTATCTATTCAAAATGAACGGGTTAAGAGTCCAAAAACGTCGTTATTCTTGGATGTGTTCAATTGTTGAAACTATGTTTGGAAATGCATCGACCTCAAAATTGCCTGGGCTTTTGGCATTAGTAATTTTTATTTGTGGCCAATTTTACGTGCAGAACCGATCTGAAAAAATTCGTACATCTGGGTTTCTGTCTGTAAAAATAAATTACACCACAGTCACACAGTAATATGATGCAAACATTTGCCGCTAACATCACCATTAGAATAAACTAAAATGAAAATAAGCTTTCCTCGAGAATAGCTAATAAACCATGAGCAAAACTTAAGTTATATGTTTGGAAATTATTTTTTGTTTGTTTTGTACATGTAGATCAGAGCATTTTGAAAATTTGACCTTTGACCCCTCAAAAGTATTTGAACATGTTTACGTGTTTAGAAAGCCACAAGAATCATTTCAGTCAATTTTCAGCTCAATCGGAGCAATTTGAAAATTTGACCTTTGACCCATTAACGACCTTCGATCTATATTCTCAACATGTTTAGAATGTCAAGAATTATTCACTCAAATTTCAGCTCAATCGGAGCAATTTGAAAATTCAACCTTTGACCCAATAGTGACCCTAAATGACCTTCATTGACTTGCACAGGTGCATGTTATAAACTCCATACAAGTAGCATCAATCTACTTCCTTGCATATTGTAGACAAGTTTTAAACTCAGGTCGGATATGGCCCCTTTATGACCTTTGACCCCCATGCCGAGCATAACTTTCATGGAGGGTCACGTGATGCTTCATTATGCCTGAACCATGTTACCATGCAACATTGCCATGCAACACGATCTGTAGGAAGAGCAGCATATTTGGTGAAAAATGTTTTGACTCCTGTGACCTTTACATGACATTTGACCCCAACAAATCGGGTCAAATATGCAGTCATGGGCACTGATGTTTGTGTCCAAGTCATATCAAAATTTGACCCCTATAGTGACCCTAACTGACCTTCATTGATTTGTATGGAGTTATGAACATGCACTTGTGCAAGTAGCATCGAGTAGGGTCTCAGTTCAATCCATATGCATAAGCAACATAATCATGTTACATAATCTGTAGGAGTAGCGATTTGAAGTTTATCATGTAGGTATTTTGACCTTTGACCCTATACCATGAGTCCAGTGATGGGGTCATAAATGACTATTATTGACCTCATCACATCCTACAGGGTGCACTAAAATATTTTCTATTTGACCATGTTTCAAATTTTACACACAGTAAAGGAGTTTGAATTTAATGACCCCAGATTGACCTCTCGGCTCTTAACTTTTGTAGAGAGTCTCAAGTCAATTCATATGCATATGTCACATGATCTTGTTGCATATTTGTAGTAGTGATTTGAAGTTCAATGTAATTTGAAGTATTGTGACCTTTGATCCCTAAAGCATGCACCATATGACAGTCATAATTGACCTTTTTGTAGTGTTGACCAAGTTCTACAAGATGAAAGTATAAGTTTTCAAGATTTAAGCCTAATTCTAGATTTTAGGCATGATTATCGTTGTTGACCCCGTAACCTTATCGTGACCTTTGACACCAAGCTGATGTTGAAAGTTTGCGTGTATGTAGTAATTCGATTTTGACCATTGAACCCCAAAACCATGGGTCAATTCACAGCTGTTTGAATGTCTCATTTATTACGATAAAATGAGAATAAAACAAAAAATATCAATGGCGACACACTTTTGACAACTAATTTGGACTATTTATTTCACTAACTACATCCTGTGCGAATTTGATGAAAATTTATTGCGGGCAAATATTATTTTTCATAAAATAAGCATATAGAGGGCGCTATAAAATACAAATAATGACCTTTGTAGGCCTATATGGCAAGATTCCCGCAATGGATTGTTCTGATTTTTTCAGAGGTAATAGCTCTTGCATGTCCCTACTAATAACATTTGTCAAAATATTGTCGCCATTGCTTAAAATTGCTCTAAAAATAAGAGACAATTTGCATGAGGGTCAAACTGAACTGATGGTTTACACTTAGTGAAGGAGTTTGACCGTAGTGACCCCAGATGACGCCAAATTCACCTCTCAAACCATAACTTTTATAAAAGGGTCTCAAAGTCAATTCACATGCGTAAGTCACACAATCAGGTTACATAATCTGTAGACAGAGTAGTAATTTGAAGTGTAACATGATATTAGGTATTGTGACCTTTGACCCCTAAACCATGGTTCAAGTGATGGGGTCATAATTGACTTTTTTGGAATGTTGACCAAGTCCTACAAGATGACAGCATTGGTTTTTGTGATTTGAGCTAATTCTAGATTTTTGAATGGTTAACGTTGTTGACCTCTGTGACCCTATCGTAACCTTTGACAGGAGTCTGGTCATTTGTACATACTTGTCACCATTTTTTTTTCAATGTCACATGTTGAATAGCTAAGATTTTTGCATGTTGCCAGAAAGAAGAAACTAGATCTGAGAACAGATCTAAGCACAGTCGAGCGACTCATGGTTCGTGAAGTAAAATGACAGCATGCATAACAATGACAAAGTTTAGAATTACGAGTGCAGGTGCATGCAAGTGTGTGATGTGTCGTCAGTTTCAAACAAATACGGATTATGATATTATACAGAACAATATGGCTTAGTGGCCCCAGATGATCCCAGATTGACCTATCGACCCATACCTTTTCTAGAGAGTTTCAAGTCAATTCATATGCATAAATCACACGATCATGTTACATAATATGTAGAAGTGGCTTGAAGTGTAACATAACTTGAAGCATTTTGACCTTTGACCCTTAAACCATGGGTCAAGTGATGGGGACATGCCTTTGGAACTTAAAGGCAGGTAAACGTACTTTCCATATGAGAGCAACCAAAATATGGTAGTCTTTCTGCAGATCTCCGCTGTGACTATAATACAATGAGTCTTTTCAAAGCTTAAAGCATCAAACGATTGGGGAAATCCTACTTAAAAAGCATTTGATGGTATTTTTGCTCTGCTTTGTGATATCTTCATATTAAAATCATAAAATATTTTATATTCACACTGTTTTTCTATTATTATTTGTATTTTGTTTATGGAGATTACATTTGTTTATCTAGCACATCTGTTTTACACGTGCTGTAATCTGTAAAGCCGGGCCTCCAGGGAAATCAGTGCTTGCGTCTCTGTAGGTGCTACCGCTGCCCCCTAAAAAAAAAGAAAACGCCCCCCTTTTAAATAAATAATAATTAATGACGCTCCTTATCAGTTTCAAAGATGGGCTACTTACCCCTGTGCTCTTGTTTTATAAATTTAAACACAGTAGGATAATTTGACCTTAGTGCCCTCAGATTAACCCCCAGATTGACCTAGACCCGTAACTTTTGTAGAGAGTCTCAAGTTAATTCATATGAAAAATCGATGAGCACGTTACATAATCTGGATAGAAAGTAGTGGATTTGAAGTGTAACCTAATGTGAAATATTTTGACCTTTGATCCTTAAACCATGGGTGAAGTGATGGGACAACAACCTGCATTTGGAACTTAAAGGCCAGGTAACATTACTTTCCATATGAGAGCAACCACAATATGGAACAGTCTTCCTGTCAATCCTGCATGTGACTATAATCCAAAGCTCTTTCAACACAGCTTTAAACAGCATCAACCATATTGTAATCCTACTATAAGCATATTGTTATATTTTGCTTCTGCTTTGTGATTTCTTCTCTTCGTATTAGCATTATATGTATTTCACCTGTATTCTATTATTATGTGTATTTCTTGCCTTCATGTTTATATAGCACTTTTTTTAACAAGTGCCTGTACATTCTGTAAATTCAGGGCCTCCTTGGAAATCAGTGCTTGCGTCTCTGAAGGTGCTACCCTGCTTAAAGAAAGCTTAAATAAATAAATTATTGAGCTCTTATCAAGTTTCAAAGAATGGGCTAATTACCTTTGCTCTTGTTTTAAATTTAAACACAGTAGATGAATTTGACCTTAGTGACCTCAGATTACCCCAGATTGACCTAGACCCGTAACTTTTGTAGAGAGTCTCATTTAAATTCATATGGATAAATCAGATGATCATTGTTACATAATCTGTAGAAGTAGTGATTTGAAGTGTAACATAATTTGAAGTATTTTGACCTTTGATCCCTAAACCATTGGTCAAGTGATGGGGTCATGATAGATTTTTATTGACCTCTCATCAAATCCTACAGGATGGGCTATAAAAAAGATTTTGCATTTGACCTCGTTTTAAACTTCAAACACAGTAAATGAGTTTGACCTATGGCCCCAGATTGACCTATTGACCCATGTTTTGTAGAGGGTCTCAAGTCATTTCATATGCATAAGTAATACAATTATTGTTCCATAATCTGTAGGATTAATGATTTGAAGTGTAATGTAATTGAAGTATTTTGACCTTTAACCCCTAAACCATGGGTAAAGTGATGGGGTCATGATTGACTTTTATTGACCTCTCACATCCTACAGGATGGGTTAAAAGATTTTCCATTCGACCTTGTTTTCAATTTTACACACAGTAAATGAGTTTGACCTTAGTGACCCCAGATTGACCTCTCGACCCATAATTTCTCAAGTCAATTCATATGCATAAGACGATCATGTCACATAATCTGTAGGCGTAATGATTAGCAGTGTAACATAATTTGAAATATGTTGAACTTTGACCCCTAAAGCATGCACCCAGAAGTAGCTGAAGCAGCTAGCTAAAAAAGATACACCTTTGATATTAAATAGTCCCAAACTCAGTTTATTTTGTTTTAAACCAAACAACCAAGATCCATACACTTGTCAATTTTAATATACAAATTTTAAATACAAGTAACATGCTGTTAATATGTTGTCAATGTGAGGAAGTTACACGAGTTATTTTACTATACTGTTCTTTAAAAAAGGTGGCACTAAATAATTTCTATGATATTTGAAACAAAAGTGCCTACATGTACAAATATAGACATGAAAAGTGCAGATCTTTTTGAAGATATTGTTCTCAATTTGCTCTTGATACGTTGTAAAACACCTACGAAAGCTTTCAAAGGTTTATTGAGAACAAAACAAGTAAAAAGAAACCCAAAATTATGTTTTGAAATAGCTTGCTATTTAATCACCCCTATGGAAAAGCATGCTTTAAATTTCTGTTGCGCATGGCAGAAAATAGCAATTATCTTAGTACATAAAGACGAAATTCGACTTATCCACTTCAGGTGTGTTTTAATTATTGTTTACTAAGCATTCCAAGTATGCAAACAACCAGTGTTGAAAACAACATGTGGACACTTCTTTCTGACTCTCGTGCATTCTTTTTAACAATCATTACTTTCCTTGCAAAAAATGGCAAAATTGCTACATTTTGGCCCACTATTCTAAAAAGCAGACTTCACTCAAAATGTTCAGTTACATTCCAGTCAGGCTCACAATAGGGTTCAGGATCAATGATCTTCCCCATCTTGTTCCTTTTACATTTGTTTCACAAAAAAATAGTGATATTTTTATTAGTTACTGTACAACCAAATATTTTTGCAGTATCAGTCTTTCAATCAGATTCAACAAGGCCCAGTATGCAAGCCATTAGGTTTTAAATATGTTGCAAGTTTCTTCTCCACTTATAAAAGCGGAAAAGTTAACAAAACAATTGTGGTCTTAAATTGTATACCATTTTAACACTTCAAATTACCAACTTCTTCAGTCAAGGTAGGTTGACCAGCTTCTCAGATAAGTCAGGATGTATATATTGCTTCATGCCTCATGTACCTCTTTTTGCAAGGTTTACAGCAAAATAAATACACTCAAAAAAAAACCCCAATCCGATCACTTGCCTTGTAAGCCACACTATAAGTATTAAAAACGCCGCTGCTCTGAAAATACGACACATGAGGAAAAATACTGTTGGAGGAAAATATTAGTGTAAATTTGGCAATATGTAAATTTTTTTGATTGCAATTGAGTAGATTTTGTTCTTTCTTCCACAATTGTAAGATTACATAATATTTAGACATTATTTGCAATTTCTGAGTTCCCTATACATATGATTACTTTAATGGTCAAAGTTTTGTGTCGGTATGTCGGCTTCACTAAAATTCAAATGCTCTGGTCACAATGATATCATATACGTATGAAACTGAGGCGTGGCTCAAAATGAGTTGTTGTGTCAGACAAATTGACAGACCAAGTACTGAGTTGTGTCCAATATGTCGGGAACACAGCCAGGAATTACCTATTTTGTTGGAAAATGTCACAGATGAAAATGATTTAATAGTTCAATTAACATTACACTCATTTGCATGTGTGAAGAAAGAAAGAAGGTCATAGAGGAAGAGAATTAAACTTGACTAGTACTAGTTGGGTCCAAATCTCTGTGTCAGTATAATGTCAGAACGGACAAAAAGATCATGGACATTGCTTTACAAATACATGTACTATGATACAGTACAAGACTGAGACGTTAACCTACAACATACAGAAGATAAGATTAAAGGTCTAATACACCTAGTACGATTCGATACACAACACAGCAGCCAAAAGCTTGTTCTTTTTGGTAATACCTAAATCAATGCTCTCCCTATGAGATGACTTAGTTGGACCACATACAATTTTGCTATTTACTGCAGTCTAGATCTCCAAAAGAGAGCCATTGTTCCCAGACGACTGAGTGATTCAGTTATTTAGTACATGTGTTTAAGAATACTCAGGTGCCTAAAGAGTAAATCAAAATCTTTCAGATCTAAGCATTTGAGGCAAATAACTCAACTACACATGTTCACGTTTTACATACATCAAATTGTTCATTTCATTTATTTGTGACATTGAGGGGAAACGTATATACTTCAAATAATGACCTAGAGGTGTGAGAATGAACCTAAAGGTTGCTAAAGTACTATACACGTGAATCAAAACAAAATTGTTGCAAGGATTAACGATGATCTTGACCTTAAGCATCACTAATCCTAGGATTTGTTGTTGTTTTATAAAACACATCAATGAACTTCCAAGTGAAAAAATGAAAGAAATAAAAAAAGTAAGCCAGATAGACCAATTTTTGTAACACACCCTTTTCGCCTCCGATGGGATTTACACAATTAAACTTGTTTTTGTGAGAAGGTATACAATATCAAGATCATGATGCTTTGTCAACCTATTGCTATATTTTCATGCTTATTTCACACTGTAACGATTACTCAATGAATTTATTTACCAATGTGCCAACTGTAAGGACGAATCAAACCAATTCACCTGTTGCGGAGCAGAAAACACGATCTTTCCCATGTTATCGTTGTGTTTCATTATGCGAAAGCAGGTGTAGTTCACTGGTAGTGACATCGCTAGGCCTATATTAAAGTTATTTTTTCATATTTTCTCGGGTGTCTATACCTTAAGTCACGGGCTTTAATTCCTCTTAGCATTTACACCTCTACAGACTTTAACCCTTGGGTGACTTTTTGATTCCCCTTTGTCCGTCGAACATTTTAAATTTTTCCTTGAAGATCAAGTGCAAGGATTAGGGTCTCATGGCATTCACTTATAATTAAACAAAATAGCAGGGGTCATCATTACTTTCCTACAATGTTATGCCCCGTAATCGCATAATGATCTTGCTTAATGTATTATAAATCCATTGGAATGGAGGAGGAAGAGGTGTGCTTTCAAAAATTCGTCTATCTGGCTTATTTTTAACGTTTCATTTCATTTTTTAAACATTTGAAGGATAGAGATTTGCTTTATTAAAACAACAACAAATCTATGATTCATGATTTTAAAAGGTCAAGTTCATCTGCAAACCTTGCACAATTTTTTGTATTCACAGAGTATACAAGAACCATTTATTAAGACACTATTGATTCACTCGAAAGATACAAAAAATATTTGAAATTTGTAGGAATAGCTTCAAAGTGAAGGATAAGTCTGTCGGACACTTATAAGGTATATTTTCTAAACTGAAATATGGAAAGAAAAGGAGAGAAAATAGCAGGTTCAGGAGATATCAATCCCCATCAATTAACTTTGGAGTATTGTCCGTATGGACAATACGATGAAAATATCAAAATTTTTGTCCTTAGAGGTTGCTTCTAGACTTATCAATTGCAGGGAATGTTAAAATACCTATACTGTTCCCCAAAATTGCCAAAACATCTAATTTTGATGATTTTTCGATTTTCTGATTTAGCAAATCACTGCTCGTGCCTTTTTAAAGGGCGGGTTTGACTGGTTCATGGTCCGATTGTTATGTTGATTTTTTCATTTTTATGGAAGCATTGTCACCCAAAATATCTGAAAATTAACCAAAATGAGTTAAGGCACTATCAGTTATTTGTTATTAAATCAGAAAACGAAAAAACATCATCAAAAATCAGATTTTTGCATGTTTGGAACTAGTATTGGTATTATAACATACTCTGCTGGTGTGATACGACCAAATACAGCCTAATAAAGACAAAATCGGTTATTCAGTCGAATTGTGGTAAGGACAACTTCGCACACACATTAATTGAATGGGATTTGTATCTTTGAAATGCCAATTTCTCTTTCTTTTCTGTTAATCTTCAGTGAAAAAGACACTTCTGAGAATTCTTCAGACTTATCCTTCACTTTTAAACTATTCCTGCCAAATTTCAAATATTTTCACTCTGACGATAGATCAATGATAGTGTCTCTAAATCTTCCCCAGCGTTTGTATAGTAGAATTGCAACCAATTACTTCATAGGGACAGCGTGTGTTTTTGTTATTAATTGGTGACCACGTTTCGGTCGAACATCAAAAATAAAACATTCTTGGACTCAAACATATTCACATACCAAACTCTCAATTTGTGGTTAAAAGTGTGGGGTGGGGGGGGGGGTTATCGAGTGGTTCACCATGCCTTGAAGCAGTTTTAACTTTAAAAAAAAAAAAAAAAAATTAAAGTAATTACATCTTGGGATTATTGCTTAATTATATCTTGGAGGCAATTAATAATACTTAAATCAAATACCCTTCAATTTTAATTTTTTAATGACATGTGGTTCTTAACTGTGTTTAAGTCTATGGGAAAGATCAAGGGGGAATTGATCTCTCTGAGAAAAATATAGGCTGGTATAACATTTGGCTATCTTGGCTATAATTATTGGTGAGTCTAGAGTAGATATAATAATTATTGGTTATATCGGAGTGCTGAGGATGAAAAACACTAACCAGCAACTTACTAACCACTTTTTTCCGAGGAGAGTGACAATTTTCAATTTGCCACTAGGTCAAAGTTTGGATTTGCATTTTTATTTGTGGTATTATGTCACCCCATTTGTGTTATGTCATAATCAAACTCTCATGGGAAAGTTGTTATCCGGACTGGGGTCCCTGGAAACCCCCCCCCCCCCTTGGCACTAATGGATTTTTTTTAGCTGGGACTAAGTGTTAATAGGGTCTGTTGGTTTGTTTCATAATATCCTTGATTCTTTATTTTATTATAATATTTACAGCTCGGAATTCTTAAAAATTACTCCTTAATGTACAGGTTGCAGACCAACAGAATGCATGGTGAAAAGACAATGCGAGGATATATGAATGTACCGTACATCAATATGATTTGAGGTGGGTTGTTGTGAGAAATGTTAATATAACATTCTCTGTCAAATCAATGAAATGTTTAGACTTGGTTGTTTTAAAGGTGCACAGTGACTTTGCAAAACGTTTTACAAAATATTTCAATTTTGTAGACGTAGCTTAAAAGTGAGGGATAAGTATGTAGAATTCTCACAAGATACCTCAAATGAAAAAAAAAAAATGACAACCAGATAAGAAAACTTTAGCATGTTATATTTAGGTTCAAGATTGAATTTTTACAGGGATTGAAACAGGTATCAGCGAAATAATTGATTTTTCCTTGCAAGGATAGAGGTTCATTATATCTGACTATATTTAGGGAAATTCAAATTTACCATCCGCAATTTACTAAGTACAAAGACTGTTTGGAAAAAAAGTTGTAAAAACTTCAGCTGACAAAAAGTTCTTGCAGAGGAAATTAGCAGGAACTGAGGTGGTTGAAATCTGAAAAGCATATATTTTGCATTTTGCCACAAACTGCAGCCCTGCTCACATTGTTGCCAACATGACATTCTCTTTGCATACAATGTACAATGGGGCACACTCAAACCTCAAAAAGCGTGTTTTAGAAGTGAAATTTTTGGACAGCGGTGCTCCAGACGTCAGCTTTTTTTATTTTTTTGTGTAGTTAATAAAAAGAGTCCTCTAGAACTAAAAATAAGTCACTAAAAGCTTCATTTAAAAGTTAGGTGTATCAGATATTTCGTTTTCATGCAGTAAACAAACAGGGCATAGGATACTGTGTGTAACCCATCATTCCGGATCCAGATTTTCTAACAAAGTTGTGATTTTCTATAGGAATTCGATATGAGCTTAGTTATTTCACACAGTGATCAGTATAAGGACAAGCATTATATATATGTAAAAAACACAATTTGTTTGAAAATTAAGTATGCCGTAATCAGGAAGTCTGAGTCAGTCTTTAAATTTTGATCACATACATAACCGTATTTATGAATGGACTGTCAAGTCATTTTTCCAGATGTATGTGCTGTTGCCTGTTGGATGGTATCCTTCCAAAGAGATGGTCCTCCGTCCTGTTCTGATGCACACCCGCCTGGTCGTCTGTTGGCCGTCTGGACAGATTATCTGTGTAAACAAATACAAATCACATATGGGCAAGGTGAGATTGTTGTGCTTGTGTACATCTGACAGGAATGTGTTTTTAGTTAAGAGCTAATCACAGCTGTTTGAAAGTCTCATTTATTATGACAAAACAAGAATAAGACAAAAAATATCAATGGCGACACACTTTTGACAAATAATTTCGATTATTTATACTACTGTCTTCATCCTGTGTAAAATTTTACAAAATTTCATTGCGGGCAAAAATGATTTTTCTAAAAAAACTTGTTTCACACGTCTCTCTATGGGGAATGGACATATAGAGGGTGCTATAATATTCAAAATACTGACCTTTATAGGCCTAAATGGCAAGATTCCCACAATAGATTTTTCTGATTTTTGCAGGGGTAATAGCTCTTGCATGTCCCTACTAATATCAGTTGTCAAAATGGTGTCGCCACTGCTTAAAATTCCTCTTAAAATAAGAGATTATTTGCATAGTTTGAAACAGCTGTGTAACGAATATTGCAGGTAAAAAGTCATTCCATCAAAATTAATCAAATTACACTTACTGTTAAAAGTCACACACAGATTTTGAAGTGGGTTATTGTCAGAATGGATGGGCAATAATGAAAGCAAAATAGCACATTTTTTTGAAGAACACCTCCTATTTTCCTTTTTTTAGATTCTTGCACAGTTGTGTTCGTAGTTGTTTAGCAAACTATAGATGTGAGCGTTAATGCTCAAAACTGTGTCTTTGTCATTAAAGGTGAGATTTTGTAATTAGAATCAAGAATTCTACAGAAATTTCTGTCTGTCCTTTATGAAATAACACAATCTCACAAAATGACCGTAATTTGAATTCCGTGAACCAACAGAACACCTATTGCATGAGCGTAGACACATAAATTGCACTACATAGCATATTGGAGGGAACTTTCCAGCATCCATTGAATTAGGATAGGGAGTTTGCAACAAAGACACAATTTTTTTTCAAAAGTATAGTTTATTTGCCGAATACCAATATTACCCGGCAGAAACCTCCCTTTTTAACAAAAAATAATGGGAGGCGGTTTTCAACTATGTGCTAGTATTGCTTAAATCATAGCTAGCTCCAGGGCGCTAGAAACACATTCCTAAACTGGTGTGTAACAAAACACCCTTTTAATCTCAAAATGATCATTGTTTCTTTAACCCTAAAAGAGCTGAGCTTTTTGGACCCATCTCACCGCCGGGGGGAGGGGGGGGGGGGTCACGGCAGGGTCTCGGAAACAGATTGATGAACTATCATATGTGTGGTACCAATGGATAGCTATGACCCTTCCGAGTCCAATGATACCAAACGTCACAGTGAAGTCATAAGTTGGATTTTTTGGTCATGGTGTGTGTCAAAATATGCACACACATGCTCTTACTCAGACTTTGAATTTCCCAGGTACACAAATGCACAGGTGCATGTAGCTTTCTCTCTGTGCATGTAACTTTTGTATCCTGCATGCACATGTAAATTTAAACTTTGTGAATTCATAAGCTATGCAATTTTAGCTTATTTTATAGAAAGTCATTGAATGCTGAAATGATAAAATTTGAGCCAACTGTCAATAGTCTAAACGTACCAGAGTCTGAAATGAATAAAGGTTAGCAGTAGCACCAATCCATGTTTACATTAGCCTGTGCATATGTAACTTTTACATTGTGCATTTAAATTTTTGAAGTTACATGCACGGGGGCATGTATTTCTAAAATTGTAATTCGAAGCCTTCTCTTACTACAAATAAATCAAACAAAAAAAATAGTTTAACTGTACCCTTAGCACAAAAAAATGGATTTCTGCTGTTCCGTGAATGCATGCAGTGCGCGATTATGTAACGCCACATCATAACCGTAGGTCCTTTTTTTTTTTTTTTTTTTTTCCCCCCCCCCCGGCCTTTTAGGGTTAACCCCCGGAGCACTACCTGCCTGTCAATTGACATATAAGCACTATTTTCAATAATACCATGTGATGTGAATAACAGATACTGTAAGAATGGTGGGATGCTTTACACAGAGTTATGGAAGCACTGTTTGATTGGTTCCTCAGAGGGATATCTCATGTTGTGTCCTGTAATAAGCCTATCAGGCAGATTGTATCATAGATGGTAGTGCCCAGGGTGTTAAGGAACACAAAGAGACATTCAGAGGATTCAGATTTCTCTAAAATTGCACTTAATAGGTTGTAGGACACTTCTTAAGCATTTCAAGATGTATTGGATAAAACCTGGCACAGCAATCCTTGCTGGTCTAGGGGTTAGGTAGCTAACCTCATTATATATTTGTCTAGGGACCGAATCTTACTCCTTCATTTATAAAATTTTTCATTATTTATGTCCAGGCTAGAGGCAAAATTTTAAGGTCCAGAAAAGAATGAAAAAAAAACAAAACACTAGAGCTTTGTGTTCACAGATCACGGATCTCGGTCAAATACATTTGACCAAATGACCTTTTGCTGACCACAGAATCCAAAATCTGTGTAAAACCATAGCCAACTGACTATAGGTGATGCAGGTGCATATGTCATGATTCTTATTTTTGGCAAAGACAAACACTGATCACTAGCTTACCACGACCCATTAAGTCAGGTACGAACCCATATAAACGTGGTTAGTGGTTCTTCTGACCAATTGTTTCCAGTTTATGTCACCATCATAAATAAAAGCAGACAAGGTAACAAGTAATGGTGGGATGACCACTAAGAGCAAGTTCGATAATGTTGGTCCTCCCCTAATATGTGCAAGGAGACAATTTACAAATCAAATACAGGACAGAAATGGGCGATACAAGACCAGACAAGACACGTGAGACAGACAGACATGTTGGCAGGTTAAATGTCTATAGTAGATATACTAGGTGTAGGCAACCTTCACAAGAGGACGTGTACCCCCATGCCTAAGGGGAAAGTAGAATATAAAGAATTCACCTCAGAACATTCCTGTATTGTTGGATGCTCCAAGGTCAAATAAAAATCCATTCAACCCCTCATGCATTCGCTGCCCCTGAACATGTTTCAAAGCATCATTTGGCAAGTAATGGTGTTACATAGGGGATTCCCTCTAAACATGTTCAAGGGCCAAAAACACACAGGCGGCTCTGTCCACCCATCAAGGATATTTCCCTTCTGTGAAGGGCCCTATACTTTGGATTTATTACAGATAATTTGCGATTGAATTCGCAATTGAATGTACTTTTATAGGCCCTACATAATGTGGATCGGTCTCTCGTAGCAGTTCCCCTCTAAAAGTGATGGTAGAGCTGAGATTGACGGCACTGATAAGTATTAACTCTCTCATATTAAGTCTTGGTCAGTGGTCCTTTTTGCCTAGGTGGTTTGGCTCTAGTAACAATTTTAAAGTCACCAGAAGTCGTTCAAAAGGAGAAGACGACATCAATTCAAGACCTTAGCCACTCCCATTGTGGTAGTAAGGGAGACTTGCTCGAGTATAGTTGGTGGTCATGACCTTTTGTTCACCTTTTAGGGTATCTGACTAGATTCTTGCCATATATATTTCTGATTTTGGAACGTTTATGCTATTGCTGCCCTTTTGGTTTACATATGTGATAAGGCCAGTACATCTATGCTTCTGTTTGTTACTTATTTTTCCAAAATTTTGTTTTCACATTGTTGTCAAACCGAGAAGCTTTATTGGATGGAATTGGCCAGTTAGCATATGTTACCCATAATTCTCTATTCTTTCATGCAATATTCTATCACTAGAAAACAAACGCTTCATTTCGTGGCAAAATTAGCTTCAATAGCTTTTTTGGAAAGTTTTTTGGGCTTAATTTGATCTTCAATGGCTTCAGTAAAATTTTTTGATGCCAAGTGAAACCAATGTGGTTTCATGTGAGATTAGCTAGCACTAAATCAATAAACAGGCAATTATGGCCAATTAAATCCAATTATAGAATAGTATAATAAAACCAATTACCACTACTAATAGCTTTTTGATTTCCAAATGACTTCATTTATGCTGCCAGTGAAGCAAATTTATTTCACATGGCTTCATAAGTGTTGCATAACAAGTCACGTGTTGCTCACAAAGATCAACCGACCTTGTGAGGTGTGGAAAGATTGCCCCATGGGGCGTGACCCTTCACATGTTTTAATTGGCCATAGGTCACTAATTCCTTTTAACTGTACTGATCCTGGTGAATAATTTTATGTTGGAGCAAAAAAAATAAATGGATAAAACCACAAAGTTATTATTGCACTATATAATTTAGTAGAAAACATGCGCATGAAAAGTGAAATGCTGGGTCCACATGGTACCCCCTTTAAGTGTTAACATCCTATTGATAAGTATGATACGGCCTCTTACTTTAATTCTCCATTTAGTGTTTCTTTCTTGCTTGTTCCCCTTTTTCATTATTGGACGTTTGTTTATTGTATATCATTGCTTGTTCTGTATGTCCTTGGGTATGTCTGTCGTGTATGTTTTTGCCCCTATGTTGGTTTAGTAACCCTAACACGGCCGAGAGGCAATGAGACGCAACAAACGTGGTACCGGTCGGAAAATGCTTTTCGGTGCATCTGGGCCGTCAACAACTATTTTTTGGTCGCGCACATGACTCGCATTGCGCCCATTTGCATCTGGGCCGTCTTACCGAAAATGACGCGATTTTTTCTCGTGTGCACCTGGGCCGTCTCCCAGAAAAATGATCTATGTTTTTTCGTTGCATCTGGGCCGTCTTCCGGGAAAATGACGCGATGTTTTCGTTGCATTTGGGCCGTTATTGACCTGGAAATGATGCGTGCTTTTCACTGCATTTTGGACGTTTTCCCCGCAGAAGGTTCAATGCTTTTCATCAGGCGGGTGACACTGTGTACAATGCCCATAGACAATTTTCGATTTCCGATGGTGATAGCGCCACATTTTGCGATAACGATTTTTTTAATTATGCATACACGTTTCAGACGTAAACCGGAGCATGACGTAGCATAATAGCGCCACGCACGACTATTATGTAGCGTACATATAGCGTCACTCACGACTGGCGAACTATAACCTACATAAGTTCATGCAGATCAGTGTGCAGTACGCATGCCATTATGTCCCCCGCCGAACGAGTTCGAACGTGGACTATGAAGAGTCAGCCGTCCGTTTGTCCTTTCTTTCGTTTCGTCGTCCGTTCGTACCGTCTGTGACAAAAAATGCTAACCCTGTTTGTATACCATTTATCTGAAGTTCCATGAGGGCTACAAAACAAAACCTCCCACACTCCCCGAGGTGCCTACTTTACTCCCCCCCCATTATTAACTTTTTTGTAATCATCGCTTTGATTATCTTCTCTCCCTGAGTATATTGTTGCCTTAAATATTCTAATTACGTATCTATTTGCATAATTTATGAGAATTTTCCTGTGCAATCTTGTTGTACAAGTTTTCTGGAGTTCCCGCAGCGTATAATGATGTACTTGGTGGAAGGAGCCGTACTGAAGGAGTTCTCAACCTGATTAATTTTTGGGCGTATTTCGGCAATTGAGTATGAAATGGAGCTAATTAAATATGCAAAAATCAGCGTAATTGCTAGATTTTTGACACGGTACTGGAACTCACAATTCCTGCACTGCATACTAGCCTATCATGGGGCACTCTTTTTTGCAATTTGAAAAAGTATGTGATAAGTGCTTATGTATGCAATGAGCTAATTACATATGCGCAATTGCTGTATCTCTTAAACAGTACCTCATATAGGCAAAATTCCTTCGCACGGAGGGGGGGGGGTGCAGCCCTCTATGATGGGGAGGGGGGAGGTTGTTGGGTAGGGGGTGGTGAGGGTTGGGGAGGGGGGTGGGGTGTTGGGGAGGGGGGTGGGTGTTGGGGAGGGGTTGGGTTTTGGGGGGGGTTGGGTGTTGGGGAGGGGTTCGGGTGGTTGGGGAGGGGTTCAGTGTTGGCGAGGGAGTGGGTGTTGCGGGTGTTGGGGAGGTGGTGGGGTGTTTGTGTGGGTGTTGGAGGGGTTGGTATTGCGGGTGTTGGGTAGGGTTTGGGTTGTTTTGCAGGGTGTTGGGGAGGGCTCTGGATGTTGCGGGGTTGGTTGGGGAGGGGATGGGAGTGTTGGAGGGTGTTGTGCATGGGATAAGGGTGTTGCCGGGTGTTGGGGAGGGGAATTGCGGGTTGCGGGGTGTTGGGAACGGGGAGCGTGTAATAGGGTATTGGGGTCGGGTTGGGGTAGAGGTTGGTGGAAGTCCTTCCCTATCTGCCTTTCGGCGATATTGCGCAATCACCATTTCGCATTCTCGCGTGCGAAGTCCCTATTGGGCGCCCATACACAAACGGCTCGACTTTGGGGGGGAGGAGGCCATAATTTCACTGAGGAGTGTCCGACTTCAGATATTTGACCTTTTTTCTGAGTCATGTCATAGATTCCAGTTGTTGTCCGGCTATTTTTTTCCCTTAATGACCAGAAGAAATACCTTGGTATCAGCAAAGTTCATTACTACACGCATCTGCAGAGGGTGACCGACGAGGTACGCAGTTGTGTATTGATCTCCAATAGATCGAAGGAATTTCAGGAATTTGAATATCTTTCACATTTATAGCAATAATCTGATGAAATTTTTGTGGCTATTTATTCTGACAATAGGTTAGTGCGGCGTTTTTCTGTCGATTTATATTTCATAGTACATCGATGATTTTGCGAGTAAACTGAATGAAAAGTAAACATTGGTCTGTGGCCGTGGCAAGATGGCATTGGGGTTTTCGTACTTTCCAACCTGAAGACTTAGCCATGGTAAGTCCAAAAACAAAACAAATTCATGCATGTACTGACTTGTTTTACATTGATAATCATTTTATACTTTCAAATTCTGCACCTCCCGTCTGGTCGGAATATCGGCTCTCGCGCTATACTGTAAATAACATCGATCCCAAAATTCAAATATAGCCCAAGGCGAAGCCTTCCGACCCTGGCTTCCGGTGGCAATGCGACGGGGATCGGTCTCTATCTTCCTCTGGGTGGGTGTTGAGGGGGTTTAAGGAGGGTGTGGTTTTGCGGGGGGGTGTTGGGGATGGAGGGTGGGGTGGTTTGGGAGTTTTGTTGGGGTGTTTGGGGAGGCTGGGTTTGCGGGGTGTTGGGAGGGGGTGAGTGTTTTCAGGGTATTGGGTGAGGTGAAGGGTATGAAGTTGCATTTATCACATGTTAGTTATCGCAACATTCGGCGGGGACATATTTTACGCATCGCGTAAATACGAGTTTCGCCTTGTTTATTTATTTATTTATTTATTTAATTATTCGCACCCTGTTTTTTATTGCATTCGCAGCCGATGTTTCTCGTTGCATCTGGACGTCTTTCCGGTAATGGCCGCGATGTTTTTTCGTTGCATCGGGTCCGTCTTCCGGGAAAATGCGCGATGGTTTTCGTTGCATTTGGGCCGTCTTCCGGGAAAATGACGCGATGTTTTTTCGTTGTCATCTGGGCCTTATTGACTTTACGCTAGCTTATTCCCGTGCCGCAAAAACGGCCAATGCACTGAACGCAAACTTTGGCTCTCGTTGCATCCTGGGCCGTTAAAAAATAAAAATAATTGCCCCTCGTTGCATTTGGCCGTCGCCGCAAACGACCCGGTCCGGGTTATGGTTAATATGTAACTTTATTTAGAAGAGGTCATTGCACCCGCCACGCTCGGCGTTAGCACTGTTCCTCATTCATCACTCATGCATTTACATAACTTAGTGTACATGTATATTCTTCAGTTGTCACTTACAGTGCTAATAAAATTAACTAGCCTGTTGCAGCGCTACCGCCGTCCGTGCAACCTCTAGCTGATTTGAATGGGCCGGAGGCATTAACTAAATGGTTTGAATCACTATCACATGACCCAAACTTCATTCAGCGACATTACAATTTTTTCTCCAAGCCTTCTCCTTTTATTTCCCCTTCGCTGTCACAATTTCAGGCTATGCTTCACTATGCCTGCAATGAAGTAAGTCAGATTTATCCCCAATATGAGCTTGAATTCAGGTGAACACTTCCTGCCAATTGGTCGCCAGCCAAAGAGCTCGCACAGTCTAAATTTCAGGATTTCAAAGTTAATCATTAAATGGTAGTGAGTGACCAATCAAGGTTAGGATTTAAAATTAATCTTTATTGCATGAACAGTAATCATATTAGATTTGAATTCAAATCAATATTTGAAATTAAGGCAAATGAGATTTAATTTTAAGGCATCTGAATTTTTAAATCCCTGAAATTTAGAGTGCACTCCCCAAAGACCCCCTCAGTGGCGTAGAGGGGTTCAGAGGAAAGGGTCCCATTCATGATGTATAGCCAATAGGGGAAATGGGTAAATTGGGAAATCTTTGGTGAAAAACTGAAAAATCATGTAAACTCAGCGTTTTTGGAGGCTATACCCTCCGATCAGGATGATTTCCCCTCACCGGCCACTTCCCTGACCGCGCGACCGCCCCCCCCCCATAACCTGGGTGCCGTCTTAAAGGGCGCCGGGAGGACCAGCAACCCCCATAGATCATTCTGCGTTCCGTGCCCTCAAACATGTCCAAGGGTGAAAGGAGCCGGGGAGTCCCCATTTCAAAAGTGTACGGTGTGTAACATGGATTTAAAATCAAACAAAGATTGTGTTTAAGTGACACAACCCATATTAATTTTAAATTAAATCTGAGTGATTTGAATATTTTTAAATTCTATAAATTTAATTTTAAATCTAAAAATGGGTTGGTCACTAACTACAATCTTTTGGGATTACTTTAAATCCCGGTAATTTCGAGCATGGGCCCTGTATTTTTTTAAAATCTTTCCCCAAAACCTCTACTTTAGAAAATGTTGCTCAATTTTCACTTCAAAGCTCTTTTTATATATTTTTGGGCATGTGTTTGCCTAGCACCCAAAACCCAAATTTTTTGGCACATTCTTCTATCACCAATACCCCTAGGTTTGGAAAGGCGCCAGCCTTAACCCCTATCCATATTTCATACGGTGTCAGTCCCGATCAGGGTGAAATTCTTTTCTTTTTTTTACGTGCGCTTCGGGCACATGACACATTTAGTCATTTTGAAAGACATTTTTCAGATTGAAATTCAACGTGATTATTACCAAATGGTAACAGCATTTTTAAAATGTTTGCTCCCTTCCGATACTGTCTGTTGCTGCTTTTTATACATCACACTTGTATTACCTGATGATCGACATTTCCCAAATTTATGTCAAACATTTTATTGTAACAAAAATTTCACGGTAGACAAGTTCTCAAATTCCTCTACAAAATCATGTTGAGTACACATCATGATCGGGCGAAAATTTGTGCCTTCACACACCAAATACATACCCCGTGGCGGCAACCGGAGGGGGCATGGGTGAGGAAGGTTGTTTCCCCTGCATATGTTTTTTTCCTCCTTCAGTTAGGCCCCCCCCCCCCTTCACGGCCAGAAGAAAATGGTGGATTTAGGGGCAAAAATCGCGTTTGGGCTGGAAATCGCCATTTTGGCAAAACTTGAGCGACTGACCATAATTAGTTACAAATCTCAAATTGTTGAGGTTTCCAAAAAATCACTTTTGCCCGCACCCAATTCCACTTTCCCCTGTTTCCTCCACCGCCCTCCGACAAAGATTCTGGCGTCCGCAACTGAATCTACCGTGCATGGCATTGAAACTGACAAATTAAAAGTCAAACATTGCTAAGAATTTCACTTGATTTTGGCAATAGGCCTACAAAATTGAAGATAGTTAATGATATAAATGATTCGATCCAGCCAGTTTATCACAACAAATTCAAACAAATATCATAAGGCTCGTAAA